>MU226208.1:424427-478629 GCA_018584345.1 Thuja plicata
GTGGAGTTGCTAAGTATTCCTTAATGGAATGTGACAACATTAGGAGGTGGGTTAGAGTAGAATTTAGGATTAGGATTAGATTAGCATGGGTGAATGGGTTGAGAAGGGTTAGAACCCAGGGTAGAAGCGGTTGAGATAGGCTAGTTTGTGGTTTAGGGGAATATTAATAAATGAAATAAACTTATTTAATTCATTTAGAAATATAGGAATTAATTATTTAAACAATGAAATTATTTTTTAATAATTAGAGAACTATAGTCATTTTAATTAAATTAAATAGGCTAGGGGAATGGGTTAATTGTAAGTGGGTATTTGATTTAGGGATTTTTTTAATTCCTTTATAATTAAATACTATATCCATGTTTGATTTTGATTTGATTCGATTGGTTGAAATTGATTTGAATTGTATGGCTATAATAGTTAATATAAATCAGTGATAAAAATCACCTAGGATATTAAATTGATTTAAAGAATTATGCCAAGTAGTAACAGGGTCGTTTGGTCATAAATCGAGGGTATGATCACACTTAGGGAAAGTAGGGTCCATAGTTGCGAAAGACCAAATTCAGGTGGTTACAGTACCATGTTTGCAACCCAATTCAAGTGTCAGATTGGAAAGATAATTTTGGCGTTCAGTATTTTTTGCACCTCCTTCTATACTAATGGCTCCATCATCGGGTTTACCAACCTTTGACATTGTCGTAAAGGCTTAGAGTCTGGCTTCAGGGGGATATTGTGAACTATGACCGAGGTGTCATAGGTTTTCAGTTCTTTGTAGCTCCATGCTATGACATCTCGATATTTAGTGAGGCACTGAACCATTCTTATTTTCTCATCTTTAGCATCTACTTTACCGATTTGGACTTCTCTGGGCTCATCCTCTGTGCCAAGGTTGTAGGTTTCATATTCTTTACCTTCGGTTTTCATATCTGTTTGTCCTTTAGGGAGGCTTCTATTATTGTCAAAAATTATTTCTAGTTCCACCATTCCTTTGGGTATGGAATTAGTTCTTAGGTTTATGATGCCTTGATAATCTGACATTTCTATGTTGGCCTGATCCTCGGGTTCCTCCTTTTCTTCGTCTATAATTTATTTTTCAAACATGCCTGAGCACATGATAAACTCAAGGATATGTTGGCCATCTTGGAAGACTTGGAAGTTTGTAATATTATCTGGGATAGCAGGGGCCACAATGAGTTCTATAAATAACTTCTTCAGTTTAGATTTCTCCATTGGATGTAATGAGCTGGAAGACACAGCTAGAGAATCAGCCACAACATTCTTCCTTCTTGAGTTAGATTTGATATTGAATGCTTAGAAGTCCTTGATCAATTCCCACACCCTATTTTGGTAGGTGGATAGCCTTTTTCCATTACAAGAATATTGACTGCGAATTTTTTTGACGATTATTTGTGAGTTGCCTTCCACCATCAAAGCTTTTATGCCTCTTTCATGTGCCAGGAGGAGTTTGTGGACCAGTTCTTCGTATTCTGTGATGTTGTTAGTACACAAGAATTGTAACCTATAAGAAGCATAGAAAGACTTACCTCGTGGGTTAACTAGTTCAATTCCAACTCCGGCCCCTTGTTTGCATTTGGCGCCTTCAAAACGTAACTTCCATATCTGATATTTTTTGGCTAAGGTCGACTTGGGTCAAAACTAGCCTGGGGCTTCCGATGTGTCAGGTTCTAATACTTTTCTTTCCTTTCTATCTAAGGAGATTGGTTCTTTTCCTTTCTTGTGGGTGTCACCAGTGCCTGAAGATTCGTCCTCTCCCTCTCCTAGAGTTGTATGCGGTCTTTTGGAGTGTGGGAAGGCATCGTCATCTGAAGTTCTCTAGTTATTGTATACACTAGGAGTAGGGCTCTTGTTGTCTAAGTCTGATCCTTCATTCATACTTCTCGCTCGGGTGACATGACCTAGCGGGCTATCTAGAATTGGGATAGCATTGCCCATGTTTATTATCCTAGGGATCTTTTCTTTCAGTACCTAGCCTTGGCTTGATTCTATTGGTAGGGAAATTTGAGCCAACACTTGTCATAGTGTATCTTGACAACTTGCACACGTTATCCAAGTGGCTTGCTTGTCGAAATCGGCAATATCCTGGTACTAATAAGAGGTTGGGATCTTTATCTTGACACAGATGCCTCAGGCTTATCATCATATTATTGATGAAGATTTGGAAGATGTCATTGCCAATATGGAACTCTTGCATACCTTGTACAGGACTGTGATCCAATCCTTTAGTTTCTTTGATTTGGAACATGAGGACATTATCCATTTGGTAGGTGCCCAGATCAGTCTGAGTGAACAAGACATCATTTGAGGCATTGTAGTCTGTGATCATCTTCTTTAGTTTGGGTTCAACATCAATCTTGATATGATTGTTCAATCCCTTCCAAGGTAGCCACAACTGGGTGAAATCAGTGGAAACCATCCTCTTAGACACTTAGTCAATTCTTCACTGAGTAGCATCCCATTAGTCTCTGGAATGTTGATGATGAGTACATTGATGTATTCTTGTATTCTTGGATCAGCAACCAATTGGAGGTGTACATCTTGTAGGTTATATTTCCTATTTTTGTGTCTGCCCTATAAAATTTTGAGTATATCTGTCATTCCTATACCCTGAAATTTGAGTTCATGGTAAAAAATGATTATATCCTTCTGCAAATAAATCTTTTAACCTCAAAACCAAGTTGAAAAGGCCAGAAACCCTAAACCCTAGTCATTTCTAGTAAAAAATGCAAATAAGCCCTAATTTTCTTAAATAGGTTATATTTTGAAGTTACTTTTTGGCACTTAAGTCTTAAAAAATTGCATGTGCTTAAAAGGATAGTCATTGAGTCTCATGAAGGAAAGAGAATATTCTAAAAGTTTGCGAGACTTAGTAAAATGCTTTGTCGCGCTATCTCTTAATGGAAAATAATATGCTTTAAGGATTGCGAGACTTAGCGATGACCGTATATTGCCAAGATAGATCCAATGGTGGTTGGATAATCTCTTAATATGATCAGAGTTAGTGATTTTATCTCTGGACTTTGAGTTTACTCAGCCGCGTTGTCTCTAAATATAACATGTGGTTATGACTTAATCTTAAGTGTTGAAGTTTTACTGTTGTCGCCAAGTCTCTTGATCAAATATGGGTTAATTGAAAGAACCAAAGATTACATGACAACCGTTCATCTCATTTTAAATCTAATGACAGTCAAGAAGTCTCCTGATCTAGGCCACAATTTAAAAATCATCTAGTGTCTTGGAGATTCAATAGTCGCTAAGTCTCTAGATAAACTCAGGTTGGCAGTCAATTTGGAAACAATGTTGTCGCTAGGTCTCAGAATTAAAGATGAGTTAAGAAAAGGGTTGTGAGACTTGGAGACACCTGTTTGATCAAAGAGAGATCTAATGGATAGCGTGAAGTCACTTATAAGATTTGAAAAATCAGAAATCATTCAGTGACCATGAGACAAGGAATAGTATTGAGACACATAATCAAGTATGATAATGATAAAGAGTATAATAAAATGGTCTATGATTAAAGTTTGAATAAAATAAAAACATTTTTTGATTATGAGACAAAGAGTGTTGTCGTCAGGTCTCCTTATAATTTATGGTTTACATAAATGTTTATGAGACTTAGCGGGAACCGTCAGATATAACCAAGATAGATCCAATGGTTGTCAGGGAGTCTCCAAATAAGATAGCCAAGTGAATTTTCTTCTAGCGACTAAGAGACTGAGGGGAATAAAGGATAATATTATTTTGTAGTCGCTAGGTCTCAAGATATTATAAAGTTTGATATAAATATTATGAGACTTAGTACCAACCGTCAGATACGGAGAAAAGGATGATCAACGGTAATTGCGTTGTCTCTAGATGAAAATCGCACATATTAAATGATTAAATGATTAAGAGACTAAGGTGCTTAGTCGCAAGGTCTTAGAATAAAACACGAGTTAAGGATTTAGTCTGGTGACATAGAGAAGCTACAGTCACCAATTCTCCAGATGTGACTCAAGGTGAAAGAATAGTTAAGAAAGGGCTTAGTCGTGATGTCTCCAAAAAAGGAAAGGTTAAGTTAAAAGATCAAGTGATTTGGAGATAACCGTTGATCAAGGGTTTAATCATATGGCATTCTCTAAGTCTCAATAAGAAACCACAATTGTCAAAAATATCAAGCGACAAGGAGATCACTTAGTCGTTGGTTTTCCAGAACTGAACCGAAGTTTAATAAAGACTTTTTTGAGGCGCCATCATGGACAGTTGCTGACCAATCAGATTATAGAGATTTTGATAGATGGGAAAGAAGCCTTAATATGATTTAATGCAGCCAATCAGATTTGATCTCGGTCTCATTTCAAATTTTATAAGTTTTTATATACAAAAACACTCATCATAAATTGATTACCTGATAGTTTGAATGCCACGGCTAAAACCAGGAATTGATGTCACAGTGCTTAAAACTAATGGTGAAGTGATTGAATTACCAGTTTGAAGAGACATTTGCATTGATTTCCAAATTATAAGTATGTGTATCTGATTGCCAATTCATTCTCACTAGCTTCCAAATTCAGAGAATTACAAATTATTACAGAGAGCTCAGTATTTTCTTAAAATTTGATCTTCCAGCAACAATTGATTTGAAGAGGTGATTTTCTGGTTTGAGAATTCAGTGAAGATTGTGATTAGCAGTGTTCTCAGTGTTTAGAATTGTAGATTTTAGAAGGTTTTACAGTTGGTGGTAAGGGTTTCTAGTGAATAGATTTCTTTCAATATCGGTAAAAAAGACTGATAGAAACAAATAGCCAAGATGAGCAGAGCAGTCAATGTAGCTTCCACCAGTGGGAGGAGTGAATAAATGGACGATGAAGCAAAGGGAAAGAGAAATTTTTCATATGAATTTCTGCAATTACTGCTAGGATCAACACAGAACAAGAAGTTGAAGGATGACATGTTGATTGATGACCTAGCATACATTCGAAATGCTAAAACTCTAGGTTCATCAGGTTACTCTCTCTTTAACTATTTTTACAATAATTTTGATGAAGCTATGCCTGTGTCAAACCCTTGGACATGTGGGTTAGCTACGTTAATAGTACATGATGTATTTGTAGATGCTGACCTTGTACTAGCCTTAGCAAACAATTATGATGAGCTTTCTAAAATAATAAAGAAAAGTGATGGTATTGCATTACTAGCTTTGAATAGGAATTCATTCATGAAAGCTTTCAATCTTTACTACCCAATGGCAATAGAAATAAATTTAAAGAAACAAGAGGCTATATATGAGAAATAGGTTGGGGTAGTCAAAGGTCTAGTACAAAGACACATTCCTAGGTAGACTAAGAACTATATTGCCCCTATGCCCGGATTAGCTCCTTATGCTTATAAGGATCTGAATCATTATATCAAATATATTGCCTTTGCACTTTGCAGAGTACTAGGAAGGGGTGGAGGTTCAGAGAGAATCACTGCAGATGTTTTAATGATGACCCTAGACTTGCAGGACATTCATATTAGTACAACCTATGATTATATCCAGTATATAATCAATAAGATGCATGAGGGGTTTATGGCTATAAAGAGAAAGGAGAAGGAACCCAAGTTTTTACATTACTCCATTCTAATGCATTTAATAATGTATTACAACTACCATGTTATGAATTTGGAAAATTTGCAGCCACAGAGAATGCACCAGGGTCATCCCAACTGTATCCAATTTTGGATAAAAGTTTGGAATTACACTGCTAGGGATTGTAACTTTTGTGCATTTGAAAATTGGATAGTTTATCCATTATTGCAGTGCTTGGGGGTAAACAAGACTAGATTGCCAGCAAAATTACTCCAATCACTAAGGCCTCGTGAATATGTAGACAAGTGGCCTGGAGATCACAACTAGGGTGACTTCTTCTTGGAACATAATTTTACCACAATCAGAGTATATGGATGTACACATCCACCACATGTACTCCCATTTCATGTCCCTGCTAGAATTGTAGCTATGGAGTTTATTTGGAAACTTATGTTGATAGATAAGGAGCATCTGACTCCTCACAGGAAAGGAACATTCACTCCTAGGCAGTTCAAAGTTTATCAATTTACTACTGGAAAGAGGGCCATAGATCTAGTAGACAGCTGGCTAAACCATTACAAGATGGGTGCAACATTGTATAGGTATGTTGATACAGAAGCATTCATTGCAAGTGCCAAGAATCTCCTAACCCCCACTATTCCTTACACTTATGAAAATGAGGAATTCATAGAGGAAGATGCTATAAGGAATATTCTTGAGGATGAGGAGGTGATCTCAAGAGCAAATAAAATCAAGGAACTAATGGACCTAGAAAGGCAGGTAAAAAGGAAAGGATTATCATTTGGTGGTTTCTTTCCTAATTTACCATATTTGAAAAAGATAGAGGGTATGATTGAATCCCATACTTTCTTATGCAACCAATTGGAGGAAGAACTTGTAGTTTCTGAGAAAGGTCAACCAGAGCACTCTAATTCAGAGTATGATGATGACAGTGATGAGGGTTGTCCTTCACCCACTACCTATCCAGATTATCAAGCAGTTGTCGGGGAGCAAGCAATTGAAGGAGAGAATATTATTGACTAGACAGAGGTCCCAAAAATAGAGGTTACTAATGAACCTCCACTCAAAAAGAAAAATTTTGAAATTGGAGAGCCTTCCCAGGCATTAGTATATGTGAGAAGAGAGAAGAAAAGGGATAAAATTAGTGCCCTTATTCCTAGAAATAGGCCATATGACCATTTATTGAGAAAGGATATTAGAAAAGGAAAGAAATTATAACAAGATGAAGAAGAGAATGTTGAGTTGCCTCTTCAAGCATGCATTGATGAAAGGATCATTCATCAGAAACAATTCCTGAATGATGATAATTTCATAAAAACTAAGGAATTTAAGGATTTCCTTAGGTGGCATAAATAGCAGGAAGTTAAGAAACAACTTCAGATAGATGGAGGAGAGCCAGTAACAACAAAAGATTTATTGGCTATACATAATTATGATCTTGAAACAGAGCATATTTCTCCAGAAAAAGTAAGGAGAATGGTTAAAGCTAGTGGTATGCTACTTGTTAAGGGATGGGATTTAGCCTCAGCATTCATTATTGACCAAATAAGGAAGCAACCAGATCTAAAATTGTCATCAGAGGTCTAGGTGGGCGAATTGATAAAGGGATTTGGTTATGATCCAAAGTCCCAAGCTATTTCTATGTGGAGCCTAGCTCCTAAGGATCAGAAGCCAGCTTTGATAAATATTCAGGAAAGCATGGTAGGTAACCAAATGGTGTGGTCTGTGAATAACACCAATGACATGGAAATATCACAAGTGTTATCACATTTTTCTCAACTGAATGTGGCAAAAATAGAGAAGATATCTCATAGATATAGTACTCTGATAGAAGAAACCAATGCTCTTGCAAAAGATAGGGAATTATGTTAGATCAAGATCTGTGCTTTGGAGAAAACAATTAGAGAGTTGACTCATCAATTAATGGAGAAACCCGAGGTTATTCCAGCACCACCAAAGGATATTTATCATGAAGAGATTCAAACATAGTTGACAGGGGATAGCACTGAGACAGAGCAACAGATCACAGAGCATAATGAAACAGTCTTAGAGGCATTAATGAGCATCTTCAAATACAGGATTGATATTTTAAAGGATAAGACTAATTTAATTTTTAGTGCATATAACAAACTTCCTATTTTACATGATGAGGTAATTAATTATATTGCTATTTTAAACCCTTATTTTGGGACATGGTCTAGCAGAACACAATTGTTTGAAAGGTTGGGATCATTGCAACCACATAGGAATGACCTCCCAGAAATAGTCTTAGAAGTTGGAGATGAAATAGAAAAGATAGATGTAACTTTGCCTTTCTTCAAAGGCAAGTTAAATCAAATTAAGTCCAAAATGAATCTCCTTGGATCATATTTCAATAGATTTATTCCTCCAATCAAGGGAGATGACAATTTGATTAAAGCCTTGGAGATATGGAGAGCAGAGTTTGATAGCAAGTTGCCTAAAAAGAGGCATTTATTAATGATAATGCAGAGTTAGATATGGAGTGCTACAACAAAATTCTGGATGAAGCTTTTAAGGCTGAGACTGACATCAATAAATTTATAATAGATGTCAAAAGTATAATTGATGCTCGGTGGAACAGGCAGAAAGAACAACTAGAGAGCATCCAGAGTTTCAAATGGCCTACTGAAGATGATGTAGTAGCATGTGACACACTGACAAAACCAAAAAGGAAGAAAGTTGTTGCAGAGGACATTGACCTCATTGATGAAGAGTAGGACACCTAGCACCTGCTCTTCGAGCACAGGGAGGTTATCAATTTTAAAGACTAGTGTAGGTTATCCTGAAATGGCAGTCACTAGATCTCAATATAATATCAGATGCTATTATGAACAACTACAGACAAAGGTGCTAGAGTTCACAAGAAGACAAAGAAGCAAGATCAAATTTCATTCCTCATTTTTGTCCTTCCACCGCTTAGGTCATTCCTGTATTTTGTCTTTTCTATGTTTTTAGGGTTAGGTCTCCAAATCATCCAAAGCTTGTTGCATCCTTGTCTTAAGGATTCCAAGATGATTTGAGACTATAAATATGTAATTGTAACCTTTTTGAGAGAGTTGGAAGTTTTAATAGAATTACAAGGAAGACTAAAATTGTATCTGAACCTTTGTACTATTTTGTCTATCTATATGTATTTGAAGCTTTAAGACATCAATAGAAATATTTTGCAATCTCTTTTCTGCATTTGAATTATCTCTTTACATTTTTTTATATTTCTTTTGTGTTTATCTATAAGGAATTTAAGCACACTGATCATAAGGTGATTGTGCAGTTACTTGTAAGTTCCTTCAAGGAAGGATTAAATTGTTTCAAGTAACCCCAGGGAACATAGCATTAGTTTGAGGATTTGATGATAAATTTGTAGGAAGAAGATAGTATATAAGGTAATCTATCTTTGTTGCAAGTGTTTATTTGATTACCTTACTGTGGATTAATACAAGATATTGACTCATAGCCCAAGGATTAGGCACTGGTTTTATGTTTACTAAGTAATTGATTCACAATCCAATATTTTCAAAATACTTAATCAAATACACTACCAAAACAAATAATTCCATTCAAGTGATTGTATTCTTAGGGTACAGCTCAGTTTGCTAATTCCTTGAAGAGAGGATCATTAGGTTGCCCCTCCTAAAATCAAAAGGAAGAAGGATGAAAATCCTTATCTCATTGGTTTATGTTATCAAGACCATAGCCTGGCTTATAGTACTCTGTTTTAAATTAGTCATTGCAATCTCCAAGGTATTTTATAAGTTGTTATAGTGAGGTCAGAAATAACAAACCAATGAATGAACTAGTCCACTAAATATATTGACTGAAGAATCAATAATCTTTTATAGGTAATACCTGCTTGAGTTTGTGGAGCTCAAAAAAGGAGGTGATAATAGGTATCCCCAGTATTATCAAATAACTCATCAATTAGCCTTTCTCTTGCATAAAAAGGAGTTTGCATTCAATTATATAAGTATACTGTCATTTTAGGGTTGTGCTGCAAGAAAAAGAGCTAACACATCTTTGAGTACGCGAATCACTTGGAACTTTGTCATGTCCAATTGTATTACTACTTGGTTCATCATTTGGGGGACCATTCCAAATTTTTGGCAAAAAGACAGTGGCATGACATTGCATGAGGCTCCTGAATCAATCAAGCAATTGTGCAATTTTTCCCAAAAAGACACAGACTGAGAAAGAATTGTGATACATCTATTTTGTCTTTGAACATTGCAGGGAATGCTTCTGAAGTATTGACATTATATGTGGGTACCCTTGCATTTCTGGCTGAATTACCTTTTCTTGAGTGGTCTAGACATTTTAAAAGTGCTTCCCTCTGAGAGGGGTAGCCTTGCAACATGTCAAACATGGAGATGTTCACCTTTGCTTTCTTCAACTCCTAAATTTCATTGTATTTGTCAACTGACCAAGCTGATTTTCTATAACCAACGAACATGTTTGCTGGGGATGATGCAGGGGCAGTCAAACCCTTCTGGGGTGCGGGATTGTTGCTAGCTCATGGGTCCAGTGGATTGGGTTGTTTTCCCAAGGGAATACCATTAGTTAGAGGTTCCTTTTGGATCCTCGGGTTATGAGGGATCCGGTGGTCATTTTGGAATGTGTGAACCTCAGCGTATTCAGGTTCTCTTTCCTTCTGGAATGGGATTACAAACTCCTCATCGGTGTAGGTGTCAAAACTTTCTGCATTTCTAGATTCATAAGAGTCAAACATCATGGCATTAAACTTGACATGAGGTTCCTCCAGATTTTGAGGAGGTGAATTATAGGGGTTGCTTCCATGCCAATCATTGCCTTGGTGTGGATTTGGAGCCCTGACAAAAACAAATTCAGTGATCTCATAGGTATTGGCATTATCCGTAGGTATGCTACCATTTTTGGGTCGAGTGTCCCAAGGTCTATTAGGCCTTTGCTGTCCAAAATTTTACCTTGCAAATATTGTTATTGTTGTAGGTATTTAAACTCTGATTTTAATTCTAAGGATGTGCGTTTAGAGAAATAGGGTTCCATTGGCACCCACTTTGGTTTTGGGAAGGATTCAACTTCATCCTAGTGAGCTCATTGGTGATTTGAGATAGGGTTTTCTTCACAACATCCAACTTGGAGGCTAGGTGATTATCAGGTTTGGTTGGTGGTACAGTCTATTACTCGAAGAAATTTGTCTTGTGGGCCTTATAGACTAGATAAGTGATGGATGGTGGGGGAGCAGCGAGTGGTTGTACCAGAATTGAGTTCAACAAACGTGGGTGAGTGGCTAGAGCTTGATTGATTACTGAAAAATTGATGTGGAGCAGTGATGTTTCCCATGGTAGGTATGGTACCAAAGTTCCCCTCTTATAGATCCATTTATTGCGTAAATGTTATGGCTTCATTGTACACCTTTTCCAATGTGCCTCTATCTGTGGAGGGAAGTCTCCTTAAATAAATTGATGTGAAAGGGTCTAGGGCTTTAAGGTAAACTTGTATAAAGGGTGACTCTGGTATAGTGTAAGGAACTTCCAATTTTTTATGCATTTTATGGAAACAATGATTGAACATAGCAATGGGATCCTTGGGGTCTTTCCTTGTTATTATGAATTGGTGATGTGTCGTGTCTGGATCTACATACAACTTAAACTGGTTTAGAAATTTGGTTTTGAACTCGAGCCATGTAGAGATAGACCCATGTGGTAAGTTCATAGACCAGTTGTATGCAAAATCTCCTAGAGTGTACGGTAATAAGTGAAATACAAAATCTTGGTGAGTGACCTATTTTCAGTTGCAAATTTCTTTGAAGGCACGAATGTGTTCTTCGGTTGTCCGCGATTCTCTGTATACGAAACATGTGCAAAACTTCTCAGGATTTTTGGGTAATTCATGAAGTTGCTTAATGAAGTTTAGAAATGAGCTTTGTGCATTAGCGAAGAAGGGCATTGGATGAGGCTATTGTAAGTTATGATTTTGGTTTATGGTTGCAGTGACAGTCGGGGCAGTGATATGTGATTGCTTTCCAAGCAGATTTTGTGGCTCGGGGTGATGGTGAGGTGGATTTCCCCTTGAATCTCCTTTGTCGTTGCGACCTTCCAATGATGGGTGAGTTCAAGGAACTTGACTCTCTTTGGAGATGACCTAAGCACTCGCTTGAACCATTCTGGTGAGAAAGATCTAATGTTATCCAACTTTATGCCTTGGGCCCTCCTTCTAGTGTCACTTCTGTTGACCGTTGTTTTTACACAAGTCAATTGCTAGGAATCCCAAATCCGATTTCCTCTCTTGAAAGAATAACAAAGTTATTCCCAAGGTTCTCTATGGTTGTGGTACAATTGCTTGGTAAACTCAGTTGAAGATACATGTAAATTGTTCACGAGGAGGCCTTTGCTGGTTCTTTCAAGACTTCAAGCTACAAAATAAACTTTAGTACTTTTGTGTGTTTTCATATTTTATCAATGCATGTAATTCACTAATGATATAAAATATGCGTTGAATGCTTACAATGATTATCTACTCTGTTCAAATTTAAAAGATCAAGGATTTGGGTAACAAGAATTAAGAAAATTTACAGAAATTAGTTCCTAACAGACATAAACCATTGTTGAGACTTCCTTGCGAATCAAATGATAGAAAGATGGAAAACCACATAATACTAATCATACCATGTCACAAATCTATACTCAACGGATGCAATAGTAATTTGGAGAAAAGTTTATCAAAATGCAATATTTTCAAAATCTATCAAATCATGAAGGCACAAGTATGCGTGCACACACAAGACAAATTTATCTTTGAAGTAGTAGAATTATCTTTCTCAATCATTTGTCACAAAAAGATCGATGAACAATAGCACACTCCAATCTAATTAATTGCAGATCCAAAAATAATAAACACAATAATCTCTGTGAAATAAATGAACAAGTGGACACAAACTCATTAATTTCCCATAGACAGTAGACAATATCACATTTTCAATGAAGCATCAATTGTATATCTTTATTGCATAAAAGATCTGACCTTGATTACAATGTCCTGATACAATATATAGTACTTTGATTTACAAAACTTTGAACCTTGAAACTAGGGTTTCAATTACTCTAAAATAGTGAAATAAATCTAAACTACTACTAAACTAACTACTAATAAGTTTGCATGAATCCTTGATCCATTTACATTTAGTTTGCCCCAAAAATCAAGGTGAAACTCACTTAGAAGAAGAGAGCATTGAACTGGAGCTCCACCGTTTTTAACTTGAGTCTTTGCTTTAATATTTGAGTTCTTCCTTAGGGTCTTCATCTAGGATTCTCTTTGCGTGGGAAACTAATGGATAACTTATAGTTAGAACTAAATGAACCTAAATCCATAGGAAAACTGATCTGAGACTCTTTCTTCATGCAAAAACTTCTTCATGCTAGAATGGTCTAGAAATTCAAACCCCGACCTTTGCTCCAAAAATGGAGATCTGAAAATTGGATAAATATAGATGAAGTCCTCTTGAGTTCTTCGAAAATTTAGGCTTTCGGAGGCCGAAAGGCCAAAATTATGAGGCTCAAGAAATGACCAAGTGTCAAATCACTTTCTGCAAAAAATTACTAAGTCCCCAAAATGGACCACTAGTCTGCGAAAATGTTTGGGAGAACATCCCAAAGCCATTGCACTATTTCTTGTACTTCTTCATAGTCCACCTTTTGCACACTAGTGAGGTGTTTCTCTTGTCTTGCTTTGGAGGCAGTCAACTCGGAAGAAAAGAATTTTATCTCTTCTTCATGATCGAACATCCTTTGCATCTCTTCCTTGAATATGAAGAGTTGATGGAGATCCTCCTTGGTATTAACCCCCGCTAGGATCCCTTTAACCTATTGTAATATGCCTTTTATTGGAGACAAAACTTGTTTCTCGTTATCTTCATATAACTCCAAATTTATTCCTCTGAAGAAATATTCTATCTGTTCTACTCACATCATAATTTCCCTATGTCTTTGGTGTACCTTGTTTATGCACCTTTCATAAACACTTATTGTCTTTTTTATGCTTTTGATCCATGTCCCAAAATTATCTAGTTTTTCCCCCTCATATACCTTTACCAGAATTTGGAAGCTCTACTTTTTAACTATCTTTAGGTTCCTAAGCACTTCTTGCAATCTGCTTAATTGAAGATTTAGTCCCTATTCATCTTCCATCATATCTACCAGCTTGGTGGCCTCCTTGAGGATGGTCCTGAAAGGTCTCAAGATAGCTTTAATGATTCTTCCCCCCAATTGTTCAAAATCTACCTTCCAGTTTGTGCATTCTTGTACAAAAGAATATGTCATTCCTTCTGGCGATTTCAGGGTGGCCTTCTTCTCCAATACAGCCTGTAACCTGGCTTCTAAGAAACTTCGGTCAATAGGACCCACAACTTTAAGAATGAATTTTCTTAATGCATAATTCATCTCAGCTAATAATTTTATGTTTTCTTCATCTTTGTCCATGAATTTGGGCGTGTGCTTCAACCCTAGAGCTACCAATGGTTTGCTTCCTTGTCTTATAGGCTCCCCTAGATCAACCTCATCAAAAGCGTAATCTTCTGGGGTTATCTCTTTCTGGGTGGTGTCAGTTGTAGGAACTGCTACTTGTGCTTTCCAGCGGCCCGTATTATCCTGAGTAACATAGGACATTATCCTTTCTAACACACTGGACTCTTCTTGGTGGAAGGATTAACCTAGAAAGGACATGTATGTATCTTCCTCCTCCTCTGTATAGTTTATCTTCCTTGTTTGTATCTCTTTACTAAACCATGTTGGTTTAGTAAAGGCAGTGATAGGCTTGTAAGGAGCGATGTGAAGTACTAAAGTTGTCCATGTTGTTTCATGTGATTATGTCTCCTCTCCAGCCTCTTTTTCCATTTCCAATGCTTCTCTTCCTTCTGAGTTATATTCCCCTTTTCTCTCATTTTTTCTTTCGATATTCCATTCTTCTCTCCTGAATGGGAATTTTGGACTTCATGTGTTTGCTTTGGTGGAGGAGTACTCTCTTCCCCTCTATATCTCATTTCATCCTAGGGTTTCTCCACATCTCCTGAAAGATTTGATAAAATTTCAGCCTGAGTTGGGAATGAAGGTGGAGGAGTGGGAGCTTCATTATGAGATGAAGGTAGAGGAGATGGGAAATTGAGTATGGTATGAAGGTGAAGGAGTGGGAGTAGGAAATGAAGGTGGAGGAGTGAGAGTAGGAAATGAAGGTGGAGGAGTAGCAGCTTAAGTATCTGCAAGATTGTGGCCTTTCTTTGTGTCCTTATTTCCTTGTGGGTCTTGGAGCAGCTCTCCCTGGGTCATTTGGGAGGTTTGGGTAGTGGAGGACCCTAGAATAGTCAGTGTCTCTACCTCTTTATTTGTATCCCTTCCCTTGCTTGTATTTGTTTCCTTGAGCGGTTCTCTCACTATGGGGTTAATGAACTGAGACAAGGGTGGAGTTAGAACAACCTATGGGTGTGTGGTACATGTACCCCCATATTAACTCCAATTTAATGATCAATTATATCCACCCATTGATCCTCAAACCCTGTAAGATCTTGGAAGTCATACATAAGGAATTCATAGGGACTGAGGGAATCTCAGGGGTTTCCTTGTTCCTTCCATAATTCTTCCTCCCATAAATGGGAGATTCCTTTTCCAGGCCTTTCTTCTTTGAGATAATATTCCTTGATCTTGTTATTCTATTTAAGGTTACCTCCTCCTCTTCTGGTTTCTCTAGTAGAGTTTCTAACTGCAGAGATGCAGAGGCTCTCTTTCTCTTGTATACTATCTTTTTCTCACCTGAGGTGCCCGAAAGTTCAACAGTCTCTATGTCAGGAGATAGACTGGTGGTAGGGAGCTCTCCTTGAGTCACTTGTGATTTTTCCAAAGGTAGGGATATGATTCCTATCATTCTAGTCTTTGGTGGTTTATGCTTAGGGTTGGGGCCATACACCACCGAGCACTCATGCCCATACATTGTCTCCAACTTTTGCGTAGCGACCTTCTTGAACTGAGGCATTGCTACCCTTTCTCCTCATACCTTGTCCACTTTGGGTGGTGGGTTTAAATGTGGTTTCATTGGTAAGAGATCCATAGGGAAGGGCTTTCTGATCCAAATCTTAGTAGCCTTAACTACGTTCTTAACCTTGAACTGAATGATATCATTCTCATCCTTATTTATCTCAGCATTTAGAATAGGTCTAGTATAAACCTTATCTTTATTATAAAGTGGTTCAAGTACCTCATTTGTCTCCTTTTCGCATGCTTTAGGAGGAATGTTGAGCTCTAGGAAAGTCTGTGCTAAAACTAGGAACACTCTGCAATAATATTGTACCCTGACTTCATAATAATCCACACATTTCATCCAGTGGTCTTCCATAACCACTTTGCATAATCACCCTCAGTTGAACAAATGATTGCAAAGATGAATGCATAGTTTAGGATCCTATAATCTGGGTTGTTTTTATCCAGCTTTTCTTTCCTTACTAGTTGAGGATACACTGTCAAGGGCCATGCATTGGACTTCCCAAAGGCTCCCTATTTTACCAATTTGGGGTAGTATGCCCTAGCTTCTAATAAATATACCATGTATGATGTCATGTAGAACTTGGGGTTGTGCTTTACAAAAATTAATTGTTCATCCAGGTTATCATTCAGGATGGTGGCCCAATAGAACCTAGCCCTTCTCCCCTTGATCCTGTTAATTAGTAAGATCATCCAATGCTCAAGTTGAATGGATTGGGGGTAATCCATACAATTTGTTGAGAATTGTGATGGTTTCCTGAATATCATCTTTCAGGTATCCTCTCCTCATATCTATCTTTTCTAGCTTGTTCTTTGGAAGGGATTGGTTCAAGTATTCCTAGTTCACTATGTTGTATGTCTCCAAGGTGTTATTTTTTAACCAATCTAGGCCTTTATTGATTGAGAAATCATAATATCTATCGATGCCCTTTGAAAGGTGGAAGACATCCTCGGTGTTATCTGGTTGTAGGTGAAAGACAATTTCTCATGCTCTATTTTTACCACCCTTTCATCTGGTACATAATGGTGTGTCAAGGTCATAATTAGGTCTGAGGACAAGAATTATACTAGGTGTACAACTACATTCACTAAGCTTGATAGTACTAGGGTTGTGCAATCAAATGACCTCCCACTGGGCTTGGCACACTTTAATAAGAAGTCATTCCAATCGACATTCCTGATGTCGACGTTGGTAACCTCACTATGATAGTTTTTGACCTTTAAAGGTGGTTGGTACCCTTTGAATAGGTACTTCATGGGTGATCCAATGATCCTTTCTAGTATTAATGCAATAAAACATGCAAACATCATCACCTTATTAAAAATAAATGCCCCACAGAAAGTATAAAATAGAAACCGAAATAGGAGCAACTGCTCAGAATCATCAAGAATAATCTTATGGGACTTTCACCCACTCATACCTTCAGACACCGAAGACAAGACCAGATAGTGAAAGACCAAAACTGTGAGAGGAGGTTTGAATGGGGGGAATGATGTTATTTGGCAAGTCAGATTGCAAAGTGATTTTGGTGTACGAAAGTGCAAAGTCTTGGAACATGGGTGAAACTGAAAGAGTGGAGGTTTGGACTTACGGAGATGTAGAGTGTTTCAAAGTGCGAGAGTGAAAAATTTTGAAGGTGTGAAGGCTCAAAGATGAAGTTTGAAAGAGCGGGGATTCAGACTTGCTGAGGTGTAGGGTTTTTCAGAGCGTGAAAGTGTGAAAGTCTGAAGTTGTAAAGGTTGGTCTTGTCTTCGATGTTTCAACCTTCAGTGATGGGGAATAATGCAAAAATATGCAACTACAAAAGTCCAAAGGCCGGTCTTGACTTGGTAGAATATTCTTTTCAGCTCGACCTAACTGGGGAGATGACTTTTGGCCTTTGGAGACTGAAAGTTCTACGACAGAGATGACACAAGAAAAACAAAAAACATAACAAAAAACCAAACTTGACGAATGAAACAGACCCAACGCCCTAGGGATAAGGACCCTAGGCAAACATTGTGAAAGGAATCTTGAAGACAAACAAGGGAGGCAGAAAAAAAACCCATAAAATAGAAATGAAACCTAAAAAATGAAAAACCTGCTAGGAGGGAGAGAAGGAGAAAAAAAATGCGCAGCATAAACACGAGAAAAATAGTCCCGGGAAAGGAGCAGAACAATGAGAAAGCACGCGCTGAAGAGAGGATTTTCCAGAGCTAGAGGAGGTGAAGAAAAAACAAAAAAAAGTGAAGAAAAATGGGCAGCGTCTCTTTTATAGGCTCACTATTAATGAGGTGACATCACGTAGACTTTGGTGTTTCTGTGGCCAAAATGCCAAAGTCGTGACCCTCATATCTTTCAGGGTTTCAGAGGCTGAACCACCAAAAGATTAGCCATAGGCTTTGACCTTCGCACTTTTGGGCTTTCAGGAATTTAGAGGTTGAGATACCCTGAAAGACTGAAAGTCTAAAACTGCACAAGGCCGAAAAGACTTAGCTTTTGTTCAAAAGGACCCCTAGAAATCATCCAAAAAGACAGGGGGTCAAAACAGAAAGATAATCAATGGGGTCCCCATGGCCAAAAACCAAAAAAAATAGGGTGTGTGTTGTGGAGCCACAACACTACCATTTTGAAAAACTACTTGATTGATCTGCTATAATTTTTCTAATGAGTTTTTTAAATTTTAAATGTGGAAAATTGGGTGAAATAAGACTTCACGTGTTGTGTCTGTAATACATTTACTTGGTAATGCATTTTTTTGGATGTGTCATTTAATAGGTACTGAAATATCTGTGACACAGTTAAATTTGATGGGATTTTTTTGTACTCTCATTATTTGCATTATTGTAATTGAAGGGCTTGGCTAAATTTGTCTGTATGTTTTGTGAGTTTTTATATCCTTTCAGAAAGTATTTGTTTAAACCTAGATGTCATTCCATCATTTAAGATTTAACATGTACGAGTTCGATTAATATGTGTTGTAGTCTCAAATTTGATGGTATTTGTCCCAAGTGCATATTTGTCCCAAGTGCATTAATTTGTACTATTGTTTCAATAAGTGTTGTCAAATAGGCAAGTCATACAACAAAAGATGAGCTAGCGCTTTGAGATATGATAACCTCTAACTTTAATCTAATTTTATTGATTTCTCTCTGTCCTTAGTAATGTTCAAAATGTTGATTGTCATTGCTTTACTATATAAATAGTTTGTTGTATGAGGGATAGGCTACATCAAATTTTCAAAAAAACAAAACATGGCAAAAGGATACAAAGATGCAAGCCAAACAAAAAAAGAATAGTTGGAGCTTTGAAAATTTAAAGACTAGGCTTTGTGCAAGAAAAACAAAGTAGTTGAAATTCAAACAAGTGCATAGCAAGTTAATTTTAGAAATGCACATTCTCACTTTTAATTTCAATTTGATTTTTAAATTTTGCTTTGGTCTGAGTTGTCGTATAAGAATATTTCAGTTAATGCTTTGCTCTGAGAATGTTATGTTGCATTGGAAATGAACTCAATCATAGTTAAATAAATACACATCAAAAGGATACAAAAATGCAAACAAAAAAAAAGATTTGAAGATTTAAAGGAAATGATTTGTCAATGCAAAACAAAGGAATTGTCATGCAAAGAACTCATCTTATATGATTGTTTATATTTATCTACAACACTTTGAATTTCCGCAATCAGTCAATTGAGTTATTGTCAATTACAACATATGTGATGCAATTGTTTATATTTGTGTTATTCAATTAGAATTGGAGCTGCAATAAGGTCATTGATTTGTGTCTTCAATAACATGTAGGAACCTTGGTGCACAATTTTAATGCCATAAATTTGACAATACTTTTGATTAAGGAACATTTATCTTATAATCCTTTCAGTTCATAGGCAAACCAAAGAGCTTAGCCAAAAGACTTAAACTAGGAGAAGTTAAAAAAATAGTCATCATGCTTACAATATCATATAGAATTTTTTAGCAGAGACAAGACACATGAACTATTTTATGGATGTCATCAGATTTTTGTCCTGATTCTTAATGATTAAATTTTTAAAAACAAACAGTTCCTAGTTTCTATTGATAATATTCTTGTCATTGTTTCCAAAATTTGACTGTTAAGAATTAGGAAAGAATCATTCAAAAAAAAAAAAAATTTCCTTTATGTTTTATCCATTGCATAACATTTACAAAACAGATCATGTGCCTTGTCTCTACTAATACATTTCTCATAATGTGGGCAAGTTTTTGAAAAATAGAGCACAACAAAACAGAGGAGAAATCAATGAAGGACTTTATTTATCACTGTGATCAAATTAAGATCTGATGATTAAATCCTTACATAGTGCCTCTATTTATAGAGTTCTGAGAATGCTCTAGAATATGCTCTAGAATACTCCATAGCACAGTATGGATGGTGCTGGAAGTTTCATAATAAATTGCTTAGTTTGACTTGCAGTTGGTGGAGAAATATCTAGAATCATGGCTGGAGAATTCTAGAAGTTTCTATCTTCACTATGCTGGTCGGCAGTGGTAGTTGGTAATCAATTTATTTTCCAACACAAGTGCACAACAAACACATGACAGTATACAATAGTGTCGCTTCAATAAGAGTTTAGAATCTATGTCTTCGACTATAGGTAAGATAACTTTTTTTTTTTTTATCAATTTACGTCTTTAATATGCATTTACAATCAGGTGTGAACATAATACTAGGCTTATGCATGTTAAAATTTGCATGGATCTGCAATACATTACATTTATAAATTGAATTTCAAAATTTAAAAATGGCTTTTCTATGCAAATGCATTTTGCATGAATGCAAAAAAAAAATTGCATTCCTTGTGTTGGAGCATTTTGCATAATCTAATCTAAATTTACATGTGCAAGTGCACTCTAACAAAAACAAAATATCATTAGGCGAAGGCAAGAATAACAACACTAGCGCCCATACAAATATTCTTGAAAAATTATCTTTCACAATAGGCATGTTGATTGCTTTCCCTTTCCCCTTTCCTTGTTAATAAGTACAATAATCTAAAAGATAATGTTAGCATTTTTCCAATTAGAGTCTCTATCGTTATTGCTCAGGATAAGTCTTTTGCACTCTGGCAAAGTGGATCTTGTTTTTCGAAGCTAGAAACATGTCAAAGCTAAAATGAAACAGATGTTAGAGTTTAAGGGCTTGAATTTCACTGTTAAAGGGTTTTCAATATAATTTTGCTATTATGTTTTATGGGTTTCAATTTCACTATGTAAAAGTTTCAATTTCAGTCCTAGTATTGGGATTAAGGGTTTCAATTTCACCGTTAGTGTTTGTGTATCTATATGGGTATTAATGTGTGTATACATAGACATCATTAATTCTTTGCGGTCTTAGTTTGATTAAACCTTAATAAACACACACATGCATATACATATATGCAAGTATACATTAGCATATATGTGTATTGGTGTATGTAACTTTGTAGGGGTAGGGGGCCAGTGCTTGCACACCCTAATTTGGAAGATCTACAATATAATTTATTAGAAGATCCTTTTTTATAATGAAATCTCTCACATTTAATATGTTGATTTGGCCAAGTTGTCAACAATTGAATAAGCACTTACAGAGTTAGAACAAGACCAATGTTGTATGTATTATATCCTATATATGCAAGTATACATTACCATATATATGTACACAAAGAAGAAATGTAACATCGGCATAAATGTTTGCATTTAAAATTCCATGGGGAATGTACAAAAATAAAACCTAGAACAATTGAGAGAAATTCGAACAATAATGGTAGCATAAGAGATTATTTCTTGTGAAAAGGTAGCTATACTCTTGTCAGAATTGCTCTCAATATATTCGGATTGATTTCTTTGGACATTCCCCATTGAATTTGAAATGCAAACATGTTTGGTGCAGTGTATTTCTTGGTTGATACATGATTTTATGTGATTTCTTTATGGTTATTTAGTTCCACTCCTTTGCCAATGCATTGAAGATGTAAAACAATTTTGCATTGGTGTGTTTTGGCATGCTAGATCAATACAATCTACCAAATAACAATACTAAAATAGAATTGAAATTACTAATTTTGAGACTTGAAATTCCATATGCAAAGAGCACACTTGAAGGCTCTGATTTTACCTTATTATGGATTTCACGTATATTTGATATGACTATATATGTATGGGAAATAATTTTAGAAGTATGAGAAAATATATATTGCACTTAAACTTAATTTGCTTCCATCATAATTCTGATCATTGTCATTATGGACCCCTACAGTAAACACAACAACAACAACAACAAAAAATGTATGTCATCCATCCTATTCTTATACAAACCCTGACAATTTCACCTGTATTCACATCATAACAAATGACAAATGCAATCATTCTTCTACCAACAAGGTTAGAGCTTGAAACAAATAAACATTAAAGTTGCATCTACATTGCAATGTGTTTGTTTCTTTGTGTTTTTCTTTTGCACAAATTAAGCAATTATAAATTATTTGTGACGTGCATATTAGTTGGAATAATAAATGAAATGTTAGAAATAATGTGTTGTACCACCTAGTAGTTGCAAGCAATTGTGTTGATTCTAATTCATGGAATAAACATATGACTGTATAGAAAACACAAATTTGATTATTTTTAATTTAAAATCTACATCATGTTTTCCTCTTGTTTAGAGATGGTTATGCACTTTTGTGCAATTGAAGTGAGATTTAACACCAATATTGTTTTAAATTTGATTGATTGTGCAAGAATTGGAGGCAAGAGAAGATGCCCAATTTTCACTTGACAATTGTAATTTTCACCTTTGTAACAAGCATTTTACACGTCTGAACATTGTTGAAGAAGAGTGTTTTGTTTGGTGTAGTGAAATTATGCTATTTAGTTATGTTGTCAAGATTCATGACAACTAGAACGTGTATCTAATTTCAACTTCCAAGAGAAAGATGGGGTGCTTGCTCTTCCTCCAATTCTACTTTCTCATCTCAATTGTAGCTTTTTATTATATTTGTTTTGTATTTTGGGGATTTTTAGTCACTGCTTCTGTAGGTAGGCAATTAATGTTTCCAATTGAGTTGTTGTTATTGATTTGTGTCATTGAAAGATAAATTTTTAACTTTTTCTATAATTTGTAATGCTTGATTTTAGATATAGCATTATTGGTAATTTTTTGTTTTTCTCTAATTGGCTTGTTGTATTTTTCTTAGGGTTTTTTTTTAGTTTTGATTAAGAAGAATTGGAAAAAAAAGTGTCGAAATGTGTTGCCTATGGACAAAGTATGTTATGGACTATATATAGTGTCATAATATTTTTTGATTGCATAAGCTTAACCTATATTAAATAATTTGAATAATGTATATGTTTAATATGTAACATCAAACAACAATTATATACATCTATCAAAGCCTCATCCAGATCGTTGTGAAACCAAATTAATTATAGTGTGGATCTTTAAAGACTAAACATTTTCCCCTCTTTACCTATATATACACAATCAGCTTGTGTTCTTGCTACTACTTTTCACTATTGCTCTGTCTAAATTAAATATACTTTTACCTTGTTTCACGTAGCCTTTTAACAGTTAGCAAAACCTAGATTTCCTAAATAGGATTTCTGGATTTTTTGGGTTTTTTTTCTTTGTTGCCTCATTATATGTTACTTGGTTCAAATCTGGTCTAGTTCATTCTCAATGTAACAACAAATTTGACATATGTTAATCAACTGTTGAAGATTTGATGGAGATGATGAAGATCGAGTGGCATTGAGTATCATGATTGTAGAAATGGTTAGATCAGTTGTTGTTTTGTCATTGATGTCAAGCAATTGATTAATTGATTTTATTATGTTACCATATCTTAAGAGGAAAAATTAAATGGGTGGAAAATATAGATCAGATAATGATGATATAGTTGTTTTCTACTATATATTTGATGTTATCAAATCGGTACAATTGATTGATCAAGTCAGAAACTACAAAGAGTTAAAGTTGTAACTGAAAGAGTTACTTTACCGAGCTGGACAGAGTTGGACAATAGAATGCTATGTGAGTCAGTCATAGTTACCAAACACTGAGTGAAATTCAAATACCAAGCACCAAAGATGAGTTAGACACCAAGCAGTGAATGAAGACAATTACCAAGTTTCAAAGCAAGTTTTACCAAGTACAAAATATTGATTATAAATGATGATAAGATCAAATTTAATGCAAAGCGATGATGAGATGGATGAGGATATGAATTAAATGAAGATTTTTTGAAGATATACAAATATGAAAATTCAATAATAAGATCTAAGGAAAAGATCAAGTGGTTAAACCAAATTGTGAGAGTTCCAAGAAAAGTACAAGTTCTGAGGTAAAAGTGAAATGGTTTACCGAGTTGTGAATTATGAAGAAGATGATATTACGACTGAGCACAAATGATGGAAAATCAAATTAAAGAGATTAAGAGGAAAAAGTATGTCTATATAAAGAATGAGAAATATGAATAGAGTGAGAGTTGCTGGCAAATTGAACAGAGAAGAAGAAGAAGCTGAAGAACAACATTTACTGAGCAGAACCGAGAAACAGAGATTGAAGAATCTACAGTCAGAGAAAGAGATCAATGGAGTATGTGATTCCAATATTCAATTAAGCATAAAGGATCTGACACAAGCAAAGGTAGTTTCTATATTTACATATCAAAGTTTACTGTTGCTTATTAGTATTTGTAATAGAGAAATCTCTTAACCGAGTGGATTTAACCATCCTATTTGTTAAACCTAGACTTAGGTGACATTCCAAAAGAGTGTTTAAAGACCTCTAACAAGGCCACTTTTAATAGAGTGAAGATCTTAATAGATCTGAGGTAAATTACCTAATAGGGTCACATTTAGCAAATGTGTTTGTAATCTATAATAGGATAAGTTCTTTACCGAGCATACTTCAGAAGGGCACATTTTTATTGTGGGTCACAATTCCCACAGAAGATTTTCCCAAATTGGGTTTCCTCATTAAATCTGGTGTCAATCGAGTTATATCTGGAGTTTTCTGAGTTAATATGATGTTTCTAAGTTTGAATGATTGATTTAAATATATGAGATGTATTTATGTTTAAGTTACTAAGTTATTTGGTGAATTGGTTGATTACTATATTTAGTGTTACCGAGTGATTCAGAGAGTTTAGTTTTAAGTGTTTAAGTTTTGATTTGTCTGATTCACCCCCACTCTCAGTGGATGAACAATTGGTATCAGAGCTAATTACTCTAAAGTGATAAGTTTAAAAGGACTTGATGTATAAGAGGGAAGCACCAAAGCTGAACATGGATCATTTATCTACATGCAAAAGTAGAATGAGGTTGCATGTGTCTGGAGTAGGAGATTATGGATTTCACTTTCTTGATAATGAATATGTAGCATCGACTACTGCACCTTTGACTATCAGTGAGAAAGGACATAAACAAGAACACACACAAGTTATGATTGAGATTAATTCTACACTTACCAACCAGGAATATGATGAACTTGATCGTTGTACTACTTCAAAACATATTTGGGATAAGCTTATTTTGACCTATGGTGGAGATCAACATATTCAGAAGGCTAAAGCAAAAATTTTGAGAGGGAAATTTGACTCTATGAGGATGAAATAAGGAGAGAACATAATACAGTACAGTACAAGACTTAAGGAGGCTGTTAATTCTATCAGAGGAGCCGGTGGGATCATAACATAGGATTATGTTACAAGAAAGATGTTGAGAATCCTACTACTGAGTTATGTTATTTGTGTATCTACTATACAAGAGCTAAGATCTATTCCCTAGATGAATGTTTCACTGGATGCTACTATTGGTAAGTTAACTGCATTTGAGCTAAATATTTTTGGCAATAGTTTGTCTGCTATATCTAAGATTGAATCTTCATTTAATTCTACTTTAAAGATTGGAAAAGCAAGGGAAGCTGCAACCAAAGATGGATATTTGAGCAGTGCTAGTGAGAAATTTTATAGTTGTATTGAAGGTCTTGTAGAGTTATTTACTGAATGTGATGAAAATGAAAGAGAATTTGAAGCTTTTTTTGCTAGAATCCTACAAAGAGGCAAAGGAAAATACCGAGGTAAGTTACCCTTGAAATTTTTTAATTGTGATAAAATTGGTCACTTTGCATCTAACTGCCCTAAGAAAGATAAGGAGGAAAAGAAAGATAACAGAGATAAGGACAAAAGAGAAAACAGATTCAAGAAATTCAGAGACTACAAAAACAAAGGTAAGAAATCTTGTCATATTGCTAATGAAGGACTAAGTGATGATGATTCTTTTGATAGTGATGATAGAAAAGAAGTTGTTTATGTTGCTAATAAACATGATTCTGATGTAGAAGAACCAAGAGCCCTAATATCACAAGTAAGTAAGAATGAAACATGGATTATAGATAGTGGTTTTTCACATCACATGACTGGTGACACACTTAATTTTATTTTCTTGGAAAAGCATGATGGAGGATTTGTTAGATTTGGTAATGATGTTCCATATCCAGTGAAAGGAAAAGGTTCTATAATTCTACTTTATAACATAAGATGTGATGATGTTTATTGGGTTGAAGGATTAAAGTATAATGTGTTGAGTGTTGCACAACTAAAAAATACAGGTCATCGATTGGAATTTCAATATGGAAAGGTGAAAGTATTTGATGAGAAGGATAGTTTGATTGCTACTGGAGAACAATCTAAAGGTAATATATTTTATCTTGATACTTCTATGAAGAGTTTCCTATTTGCTAAAGTTGAAGATGTTTGGTTATGGCACAAAAGGATTTGTCATGTTAATTTTGACAACTTAATCAAAGTAAGTAAGAAGAATAGAGTAAGAGGACTACCGAGATTAGAAAAACCTGAGAATGATATGTGTAGAGAATATCACATGGTTAAGATGACTAAATCTAGTTTTTTTAAGCAAGACTTATGTTACACAAGGAATTTTGGATTTAGTGCATACTGATTTATGTGGACCCATGACGACTCAAAGTTATTATGGAGACAAATATTTTATTTTATTTGTGGATGATTATTCTAGAATGATGTCTGTAATGTTTTTAAAATAAAAATATGATGCATTTCAAATGTTTAAGTGGTATAAGGCCCGAGTTGAAAAAAAAAACTGGAAGACAATTGAAATGTTTGAGATCCGACAGAGGAGGTGAGTTTACTTTGTTTTGTAATGAGAATGGAATTAAGAGATAGTTGTCAGCACTGAGGACACCACAGTAGATTGGGATTGTTGAGAGAAGAAATGGATCTATTGTTGATTGTGCTAGGACACTAATGATTGAAAAAGGAATTTCACAGAACTTTTGGAGAGAAGTTGTGAGTACCGCTTTTTATACAATGAACCGATTACAAATGAAGAAAGGTACCAACAAGACACCTTGTGAAATCTGGTATGAACACAAACCTAATGTCAATTACTTTAAAATCTTGGGAGCAGATGCTATATTCTAAAGGATTTTAGATAAGGAAAGTTTGATTCAAAGGGAGAGGAAGGAATATTCTGGGGATATTCTACAAGGAGTAAAGCTTACAAATTTTTGAACAAAGTTACTAAAAAGATGGTGGAAAGTGCAAATGTAAGAATTGATGAATTTGCATAAAGGAATGATGAAGATGGCAAGAAAGAACCTGGGGATTATGAGAAGTTTTTATATGTTCAACCTGATGTTCCTGATACCTTACTGAGAGCACCTACCGAGGAGGAAGATGAACAAGGAGTTCAACAACCGAATGTTGATATTGAAGAACCAAGAGCTACCAAGCCTATTTTGGAAAAGTATATGAGAAGCCACCATTTCCCAAGAAATATTATTGCAAATAAGGATGTTGGAGTGATGACCAGAAGCAAGGTAAGAGACAATACATGTTTGATATCTACATTTGAGCCAAATAAAGTTAAAGAATCTCTAGATAATGAAGATTGGATGAAAGATATGGAAGAAGAGTATGATCAAATTGAGAAGAAAAAGACATGGAAATTAGTACCCAGGCCCAAAGACAAAATTTTATTGGTACTAAATGGATTTTCAAAAACAAACTAAATGAGGATGGAGAAGTTATCAGAAATAAAGCTAGATTGGTTTGCAAAGGTTATGCACAAGAAGAAGGTATTGACTATGGAGAGACTTTTTCACATGTTGCTAGATTGGAAGGAGTTAGAATACTTCTAGCTTATGTTGCTTACAAAGGATTCAGGGTATATCATATGGATGTTAAGTCTACATTTCTTAATAGGATACTTGAAGAAGAAGTACACATTGAGCAACTTGAAGGATTCATTGAGAACACAAACAAGAATAAGGTATGTAAGTTACATAAAGCTTTATGTAGATTAAAAAAATCATCCCAAGCATGGTATGAGAGATTGCACTCTTATCTAATCAAAATATGATTTTAGAGAACAAGTGATAACAGTAATGTTTACTTGAAATGTGACAGTGATAATAAAGTTTTGATTGCTGAAATTTTTGTTGATGGTATTATTTTTGGAGGCAATGACACTTTATGTAAAGGATTTTCTAATGAAATGAGAAAAGAGTTTGAAAAGTCAATGATTTGAGAGATTAAGTTCTTTCTAGGTCTACAGATACAACAAGTTATTAGAGGAATCTATATTACACAAGCCAAGTATATCAAAGAGATCCTTAAAACTTTTGGTATGGAAGATTCTAAGCATGATGAAATACAAGAGGTGAATAATACTCTTTACCGATCCATGATTGGTAAATTGTAGTGTGTTGCTCATAGCAGACCTGATATAGCATACATTGTTGGGATTGTTGTAAGATTTTCTTCTAATCTAAAGGAAACACATATGTCTACAGTAAAAAGAATTTTGAGATATCTGAAAGGAACAAAAGAATTTGCTCTATTTGACTTGGGACATATTCGCCAATTTCATGCAGTAAAAAGAATTTTGAGATATCTGAAAGGCACAGAAGAATTTCTATACACCCAACGGCAACACCATTAACCAATCTCTAACTTCTAGTGGGACAACTACAGGTGGTGATGGGAGTGAGACTCATAGAAGCGGAGGTCAGAGTGAAGAAGACACAAATGAAAATGAAGAGAACAATGAAGGAACTAGAATACCATAATTAGATGATGATGACGTAGAGATGAATTAGAAAATTTTGGAAATTTCTGCTAAATTAGCAGTAGCAATCAATAGGTATTTTTTGAACTTATTAACTACTATATCCTATCATTCAATGTTCATTTTAGAAAAGAAAGAATGTATTATGTTTCATAATTAAAATTTGAGAACAAAGAGTATCATTACTGTGGTTTGTATCATATCATGAATGATCATTCATATTTGAATTTGAAATTCCTGAATGAAGTTTTGTATTCCAATAGCATATAACAAAGTAAATCAACTAAGAATAACTGAATAAAATAGAGTAACTCAATGTACATTAAATTGGAAACATGAAAATTAGATAGAGCACAAATTGTTTTGTATTCATTTGCAATACATTACAATTTACAGTAATTCAAAATTTAGAGCAATCTTTGTAGGCCGGTCTAAACATCCTCTCATGGTAGAACAATTTGGTTCATAGTATAGTCACACTCCTGCAACTTCGTTAGCAATTCATATTTGGAAGTTGTTGTCAATCAGGATTGCGCCTTTAGCTTGATTAAAAATCTAGCTATCATGTTGAAACATGGAAACATTTTCGTTGTGGGAGAGAGAATGAATCTCTAGATTCTAGGCCAGTTCCTATTTGATTTAGAATATCACCTAATACTAATTTCTATGGTTTTGGGAAAAGGGAGAAGGATAACTAAAAATGCATAAATTAGCTAAAAAGGGTGATACACCAAATGGGTTCAGATTTGTTAGAATTATAAACCAGCACCTACAAGACATGCATTACTAAGATCTGCAATAACATTCACTTCACAATACATAGGATGACCTAGAATCCACTATTAGGATTTGTGCCACTAATGGTAACAATTCTGCCAACAAACATGTAATTTATGCAAAAGGTTTACTCTTTGCAACTTAGAATAGGAATAAGAAATAATTCACTAATCTATGTTGGAAGACACAATACACTTAAATGTAGAAAGGTTGCAAGGAATAATGCAAAGCTCAGAAAAATGTATGAATGATGGGGCCAACTCTATTATCTTCAAAATCTGCAAAGTAGTTACATGAGAAAGTACAAAAAATGACAAGGAATGTATGCACTCACTTGATCATAATCTGTCTCAAACCTGAACTGATGGCTACAAAATATGTGAAAAAGAAGCAAAGGAGCAATATGCTCACTAATACCTCTTATTCCCCAAACTCTAAACCCCTTACAAATGAATATAAAGCTCAAATATATAGCCCTTAAGGCCAATTCTGAAAATGAAATTCCCCCCAAAAGTCCTAATAATCAGCTATAAACTCTAAGTTTAAGGCATAAATTATGCCCTAAATCCAGTACTAACTCACGCTCTCTCATGTTGGTATATTTTTAGAATATATATCTTCACAATATATATCAATACATATGATATATTACATAAAAAATCCAAGATACAACCAAAATACCTAAGGTGTAACCCCAAAATATTATTATTAAAAAAAAAAAACCTAACTCTAAGCATATGTGATAAACCCTAACCCGCGACATATACCCAAAATATAACATATAGTTAACCATACATAAGTCTATCATCTTAAAATGGAAGCACTTCCATTTTGGTAGGTTTAGCACCTTCATTTAGTATGCTTTCATATTAGATTTGCATTTAGGAATGCATCTGCACTTGATTCTGCATGTTTAAGTGAAATTAGGGTAGGATCTTATGGATTCTCCTAGATTTCCCTCTCCATGACTCTTTTCTCTAGGTAGGACCTATCTATTGGTCCTCCTAAGCCTTATCATGCTCTTCCTAGGCCTCTAGGCCTTTATCCCAGCACTCTGGAATGTTCCATCACCTTCCTAGGTCCCCGGCTAACCTGGGAATCTCACAGACACTTTCTGGTGACCTGCCTGAAACCTCAGGTTAGCGTCAAGATAGAACTTGACCTAGGTCAGGGTCGAGGTTGAACTTTACCTAGGTTAGGGTTTAAATTGACCTTGACCTAGGTCTAGGGTGAGGTCAACATAGACCTCTATTGGCTGTTGGTCCCCGCTTTCAAATCTGGAGCTTATCAGGGTTCTAAACTTAAAATAGGTCCCCGAGTTCAGATGCGAAAGTGTTTTCTTAGATATTTGATTTAATCCCCCCCCATCCTTGGTTGGTTATTGCAATTGGAGCATAATGCAAGGATAAATTTGAATTTGGGTCCCTTGCATTGCCCTAGGAGACTTATAGTGAGATCTCTATATAAGCACTCTCTTTTGCCTCCATTTGATCATGATACGAAATCAGGAGATGACATGATGCAATGATGATGCAAGTAAGCAAGAGGATGATATAGAAGGATAAGCTAAAAGGACATACTAAATCCATTATCAAGCATTCTTGGTGGACAAGCTATTATGGATCTTCATTGAAACAACAAGGTACTCTTCTCTTTAGATCTACCATTCTCAACACCGAAGCATTCAAAAGGGACATTATCATGGGGTATAAATTACAGATTGTGACTTGGTAGGATTACTTTAGCCTTGGGGGATTGGTATTCTTTATTTATCATATTCATATCTATGCATTTCTTTCTCATTTCTATGTATGTTAGGATCATTAATCTAGAGGATTAGTTCTTGATATTACATATTTAAAGACTCTTTCCAAAGAGAAAAACACACACATACATACATTCTATATCGGGCTATTCATGGAGGTAGAGATCACCAAAATGGGGGTTTAACTAAGGCAAAACCCTATATAGCCACCCCAAAACCCTCTTTTTAGATATTTGCAGGTTTTTTTTTGGGAGTTACAGGTACAGGACAACGAATCTGAGACCAGATATGGATACCCTTTTTGGCTTTCTTTTGGGTTCCGTGAACAGATTTTCAGTCGACACTATGCAGGTCAGGGTCAACATTATTGAGTCAGGGGTGACATTTGTGGGTCAAGGTTGACCTTTTTCATAAGGCGGTGTTGGATCGGAAAAAGATTTCTGGGTTTTGTTTGTCTCTGCATTCCGATTCTGAATCATACTTCAGATTTTCCAGAAATAGAGTACAAAGACCAGAAAACAACATTCTTTAGATCTATAATTCTTTAAGGTTGGTACATTCCTCCTATCCATCTCAATTCAAATCCTTGACCATTCTAAATCTATCACACATTTACATTTATTTACACACATTTTAAGAGGGAAACCTAGGATCTCCTTCTTTATTCTTATTTCCAATAGATTGATTCATTTATGCATTGATCTTTTTTGGGTTGATCAATTTGGATCCTTCCTTTGTGCATTTGAGAATAAAGGGGAATGTCTTATTTATCCCTCCACTCCAAACATTAAATGTAAGGTGATAAGTGATTTGAGTATCAAAACACTCTTATTCTATTAAACATCATTTTCTACCTTACATTTTTGTGAACCGGCGATAGACAACTCTTTCTTTTTGGTGTTAGATTTACATTTCACATTAGATATTGCATGCATATAGATGTAAGTTTTCTTTTATGCTATTGCATTTTTCAAAATTCATTAAAATCATAAAATTTCTTTAAAGAAAACACAAAAATATTTACATGCTTGTTATTTTATTTTTCTGCTCAACATGTATGATTCTTGTTTAGAATACTTCGATGAGGATTTTATTATACAAGCGGATAGATCCCTTAATGAGGTACATGGAAGTGAGTGTGCAAATGGTTCAAATGGGACCACCATGGATCCCATTCCCACTTCATCCTCCTCCACAACCTCTTCAATTGACCTTTACCATAGAGTTTATGCATGGTTACCTTCATATTCCTCTATTTGCAACATTGAGACACCTAAAATGGTCTCTCCTAAACCTTTGATGACAGTCAAAGGATGTCCTAAACTAACTGTTAAGGGTAAAACTAGAGAACCTTTAGATTTCTTTGATAACACGGATTCTATTTTACATGCATATCGCACACGAAATAATCCTCAACCTACTGTCCCAGCTACTTTACCTCCTTCCCAACCTGTGCTTCCTCAAGCACCTAGGTTACCTTCTTCCTTTAAGGAATATGATTTAGTTGAATAGTTACGCACTACTCCAACTAAGATATCTTTATGGGAACTACTTCAATATTCCCCTACATATCATGAGGCGTTGCAAAAAGCTTTGTCAACTCACTCTGCTCCGCCTCCTAACCAAGAGAACATTAATTCATTTTTAGAATGCATGCATTCTATGCCTCCTGTACCTCCTATTGTGTTTTCGGATGATTATTTACCTACTATTGAGGTGCAGAATCAATATGATGCTCTTATGGTTGATGTCTCTATTAATTAGAGTATCATTCGTAGAAAATTGATTGACAATGGATCTGGGCTTAATGTTTGTAGCATGGATATGCTTAAGGAAATTAAGGCCGATCTTACAACTATTCAACCAGATGATATTCCTATTCGTGGATTTGATAATATTGCAAAGAAAAATTTGGGTATTATTACGCTACCTATTAAAGTTGGTCATGTGCTTCTCTACACTCCTATCCATGTTATGCTTGGACCACTCAATTATAACCTTTTATTAGTTAGACCTTGGTTACATATTATGCATGTGGTTCCTTCTACTCTTCATCGCAAGGTTAGGTTCATTTATAACAATCTAATGTACACACTACATGCGGATGATGCACCAAATCCTTTCCTAAATGTGAAATATGCTAAGGTTTTCGAGCCTATACAACCAATTAAAAAACCTAAGCAACTGCCTAAGGTTAAACAAGATGAAATTCCATCTTCCTCCCTGACGGAAGATGATTGGGGAACATTGGATTTTAACCCTGCTTTCATCAGAGAATATAAGGTTTTAGATTTGGAATTTATGAAAAAACAAACTGAATTTGAAAAACAAGTTTTTATTCCATCTCCGCTTTCTGAGGAATTAAAAAGTAACTTTGTTGCTGCTACTCACGATGAAACAATTAAGGCAATAAAACCAGATTGCTATGACATTGTGACATATGCCTCTCCTTTAACTCAATCTGATATGACCGACAGATATGGTTCTAGTTGTCATTTACTTAAGAAATCAAGATTTAATGGGAAGGGTTCTGGTAAATACGAACAGGGTATACAAGTACCCTTGGATAATGAAGGCTACAATTATACTTATGGTTTAGGATTCAATCCTTATAGACAACCATCAACTTTCCCCCTTAATGTCAATCATATTTGTGGTGGACATTTGAAATTGGTTAATCCGCTTCTCCTTGACATGGATCAAAAGCCTAGTTTGGACATTTTTCCTGAGGATGAAGCCCTCGCTGATTTTTTAGGAGCTTATCAGGATCTACCTACATTTCATCACAAAAGAAGAAAGCTCTATTGTCTGAATAGTGAGGCCTACTTTGGATAACACGATGATCAAGATACTTCTCCTTTACTAATGGATTCTCCTACACAAAGTAATTTATTAATAACTAAGACCATTGAAGTTCAAGTAGATAAGAATGATGTTGAAAAAACAATCAAAATTGGAAAGTGTTTGAGTCAAGATGAACATGATCAATTGCTTTCTCTCTTGCTTGAATATAAAGATATCTTTGCTTGGACATATTCGGATATGCCAGGCATAGATCCCAAGATCGTTACTCATAATATTGTCCTTAAGCCTAATGTTAAACCTGTGAAGCAAAAGATTCGCAAGATGAATCCGGGCATCGCTTTACTAGTTAAAGCTGAAATTGAGAAGCTATTAGGTGCTGGATTCATCCATTCCATTGATTATTTTGAATGGATTTCCAATATTGTGGCTATTTCTAAAGTAGAAAATAAGATTAGAATGTGTACTGATTTTCGGGATTTAAATAAGGCATCCTTAAAAGATGATTTCCCATTACCTAATATTGACATGATTGTGGATTCAACAGCGGGACATGCTTTATTATCTTTCATGGATGGATTTTTGGGTTATAATCAAATCTTTATTCCTATTGAGGATCAACTCAAAACTGCATTTATTACACCCTGGGGGAAATTTTGTTGGGTCATGATGCCTTTTGGATTAAGAAATGCGGGAGCAACTTATCAACCTGCCATGACATTGATTTTTCATGATTACATCCATAAGATTTTGGAAGATTATGTGGATGATATATTGGAAAAATCTATACAAAGAGAAGATCATGGGTTCATTTTGAGACAAATATTTGAAAGAATTAGGAGTTATAACATGAGATTAAACCCAAAAAAGTGTGCTTTTGGAGTTGACTCTAGAAAATTATTAGGATTTATAATCTCCAAGCGAGGCATAGAAGTTGATACTGAAAAGATTGATGCTATTATTAACATGCCTCCTAAAAATATTTTGCAATTACGCAGTTTACAAGGAAAAATACAATCTATTCATTGCTTTTTTTCTAACCTAGCCAATAGGACTGTTCCTTTTACTTCTTTACTCAGAAAAGATACCATTTTTTCTTTGAACCAGGAATGTAAGAAATCCTTTGAACAATTTAAGGAGTATCTTGCTAATCCTCCTATTTTACAACCTGCTCAATTCAATAAACCCTTTTACCTATATAATTTTGCTACTTGCAATGTTGTGAGTGCATTATTGGCTCAACATGACAGTGAAGGAAAGGAAAGACCAGTATACTATATTAGTCAAACCTTGTTAGACTATGAAACACAATATACTCAACTTGAATGACAATGCTTGGCTTTAGTTTATGCTTGTCAAAAACTCTGCCATTACTTGTTAAATGTTGAGGTTAATGTGATTATTAAATTTGATCCTTTAAAACACCTTTTCTCGAAAACTGATCTCTGGCCGGTTGGCAAAATGGGTAATGTTGCTTACAGAATTTGATCTCAATTTTATTCTTCAAAAATCAATTAAAGGACAAGCTTTAACTGATTATTTAGCTGAAGCCCCTTGTGCTCATCCTAATACAATTGTTACCTCAGTTAAATTTCCAGATGAGAATATGTTTACAATCAAACAAGAAGATGGTTGGGAATTATATTTTGATGGTTCTAGATGCAAGACAGGATCTGGGGTGGGCATTATCTTGGTCCCTCCTACAAAAAAACCAATCCCTATGTCATATAAATTAACTTTTCCTTGTACTAACAACATTGTGGAGTATGAAGCTCTTATAGCTGGCTTACGACCAACTTCATCCCTTCATATTAAAAACTTGGAAATTTACAGGGATTCACAATTGATTGTGGAGCAAATCAAAGGAGGTTATCAAACTAAGAATGATAAAATGACGCAATATCAAGATTTGGCTCTGGATATTCTTTCACAATTCTCTTCTTACACAATTCAAACTTTACCTAGGAAAGATAATCGCCACGCAGATGTCATGGCAAGTGCAACTTCTTTGGTTTGTCTCAAGAATAATGACAAATAATTTAAATTCACTATACACACTCTTAAATTTCCTACAATTTATGATAAAGTTACTATTGATTGTTGTAACTTGCATTTGGATGAATGGTATTTGCATGTCTTTCATTTTTTGAAAGATAATACTTTTCCTAAATCAGCAACAAGAAACACACATAATCGTATTAGAAAGCTTGCAGCCCGTTATATCATTTTAGGAGAGACGCTTTACAAATGATCTTATAATGGTCTACTATTAAGATGTCTTAGCAAAAATGAAGTACCTATTGCTTTAGCAAAGGCTCATTCTGGTTCTTGTGGAGGACATTTTGGTGGAAAATCTTTGGTTAATAAACTCCTTAGAATGGGATACTATTGGAAAACAATGGAGCAAGATGCCTTTACGTTTGTTAAAAAGTGTCCTTAGTGTCAACAACATGGAAATTTAATTCATGCTCCTGCTCATGAGCTTCGTAATCAAGTTTCTCCATGGCCTTCCAACATTTGGGGTTTTGACCTTATTGGAAAAATCTCACCGGCTTCTTCTCAAGGACATACATACATCCTCATGGCTACAAATTACTTCATGAAGTGGGTAGAGGCTATTCCCCTTCGTTCTACCACTGCAGATGTTATCTGTGATTTTATTCTTAATAATATTATAGCACGATTCGGTATTCCTTCAACGATAGTTTTGGATAATGGTACTTCTTTCAAGAATAAATAAGTCACAAAATTCATGGAGAAATATCGTATTCAACATAGATTTTCTACTCCCTATTACCCTCAATCTAATGGTCAAGCTAAAGCATCAAACAAGGTTATTGAACAAATATTAAAGAAAACTATTAACAAACATGCAAAAGATTGGCATACACAACTTACTTATGCTTTGTGGGCTTATAGGACTAGTGTTCGTACAGCCACAGGCACTTCCCCTTATAATATTGTTTATGGTACTGACGCTATCATGCCTTTAGAATTAGAAAAACCATCTTTGTGTGTTTCATTTCATGGGATCATTGACAAGGATACTATCGAGGAACAACGATTACAGGAATTAGAAATGTTAGACGAACAACGGATAAATGCTTTGGAACATATTAAGGCTTATCACAAATCACTTCAGAAACAGTATAATCACAAGGTGATTGAATGGTCATTCTTGGTATTTGATTTATTCTTATATGAAAATCAAAGGAATGTGAATGCTCTACATGGTGAAAAAGGAAAATTTAGCCCAAATTGGCTTGGGCCTTTTGTGGTAATTGAGGATTTTACTTCAGGTGCTTTTAAAATTCCTGATATGAATTGTGTCCCTCTTAAGGAACCTATTAATATTATGCATCTCAAATGTTATCATACCTAATTCATCATTCTTTCTTTATGTAGGTATGTGTTCCTTATAGAATAATTATTTTATAAGTTATGTAAATTAGAATGCATTCATACATATTTTCCTTTCCTCTTTGTTTTATTAAGTTTTATGTATTGATGAAAATATAAGTAATCAACCATAGAACTATTTGTTCAAAACAAAGTCTTCTTCATAAATAAGTTTCTATTGAGTTTAGTACATATGTGGCATATGTGCCATATCTATCAAACTCTATCTCTATGCTCTATAGGTTGGTGGCTCCCCACTCTCTCTGATCTGTGGTAAGAGGTTGAGGATCTCAGAGTGGTAGTCCATGTCCAGCTCCCCGAGATACTCATCTCCTGGATACACTTCTGGGCTCTTTGTAGATCGGACATCACCTGCTCTTCTCTTTCTTTACATAACCTTAGTTCTTGCTACACACATAGGAAGATATCAACATGTCTTTCGGGATCCCTTTGTCCTATAAGGGACTCTCTCTCACTAGCTGGCAGTCAGTATGATATACATGTATCCTTCAAAACCTTGGATACAAATTTCCTCCACTCTGCTACGCTCGGTGCAAAAATTCAAATTCAAAACTGCTTTAAATACTCCTTTTAGAAAAAACATTTATTCAAAACATTCTAAAAATCACAATTCCATATATCTTACCTGGATCTCCTGCCTGGGCATCACCGAAGGATCTAGATGGTGGGGGCATGGAATTACTACCCTCTCCTCACTCGCTATGTCTAGGTCTACGTGGTGGTATCTCTGTGTGCGCTCGGGGAGGTCACCATGATTTCAAAGGTGGAACATAGACTGCCTGATCACCGGTACCTATGCTGCTGCCTAGGGGCATCCACTCTGCTATCTCCTCTACTCTCTCTTCTTCTTTCTCCTCTCCTCTCTCCTCTTATCTCTCCTCTTCTTGCTCATCTGCTCTCTCCTCCTCCATAGGATCTCCCTCAAAGGGATGCTGCTCCTCATCTCTCTGATCCTCCTCCTCTCCTACTGGTATGTCACCTCCTCGGTGGTTCCTCTCTGAAGGACTTGGATCACCTATGGGGTAGTCATTAGGGAAGATAGGATGGGTCCCCTGTAAAATCCAATATCTGATATGCTTTATACTAACACTTGCATAGGATGTATCAGGGGCTACCTCTACATCCTTGGTCTCATCTGTCTCACTGTCAACAATATTTGCCACTATAGGTCGGCGTATGGCGTCGGGTCTCTGATAATATCTCATAGGGTATACATATCGAGGTACTATCTGAGGAACCCATTGTACTAGACCAAACTGTCTCATCACCCTATCATAGTAGTATGGCATCATGACATGATTTGTAGGACCTTCTAGCAGCTTGCGCTGCTGAGAGTGTCTCAACTGATGTCGGGTATCCATCCACTCTATCATCTGACAATAAGGTCTCTATATCACATCTATACCTGGTATACAGTCAAGGCATACTCTCCAAAAGAGGATATCTCCATACTGCCAGACATCTGCTAGCGGATATGCAAAGGCTCTTGGTGTGCTCACATCTATCACCATAGGAACACCCTGTGTTCGTGTACATGTGAAATGCTCAAACATCCAAACCTTTAATAGGGTGCATAATATAAGACTCTCCCACTGGTATCTAACTAACTGACTCAACTCATGATAAAGATGAGCCAACATGCTGCGACCCCATGAGATGGTGACCCTGTCACTCTCCATACTGCGTACGAGATGGGTGAATGGTGCTAAAAATACTGTACCCTTTGTGTTGGGCACTACAACCAAAGCAAGTATACATAGCATCACCCTCCGTACCAAAGGTATCAGACTTGCTAGTATGGCTGATAGAGAAATGTGATCTGATCGGGTCCTCATCTGTGGTACTTATCCCAAACAATACTCCATATATGAAAAAATCTCAAGAGGACCCTGTGGTACTCTCGGTCTAACAAGCTCACCTTAGATCGGAAGCTGTAGGATCCTATACACATCCTCCAGTGTGATCGTGATCTCTCCTGATGGCAGATGGAAGGAACAAGTATCCTCATCCCATCTCCTTATCAAAGCTGATATCATGGACCGGTGGAACCTCATCTATGGTAAAACTGCTACCCAGAACAATCCCACATCTCTTAATAACTCTATCTCATCCTACTATAACTCAAACACACTCTCTTTGACAGACAGTAGTAACCCTCCGAAGGGATGCTCTCGCAGACAGATAGGGTCCTGTAAGCACAAACATGAATCTTATCAGTGCTCTATCATCAAATGACTACTATACCCACTTGACCTGGTCAAGGTCAACCTTTATGGTTTAGTGTTGACCTTTATGGGTCAAGGTCGACCTTTTTGGGTTAGGGTTGACCTTTGTGGGTCAAGGTCGACATTCACCCTAGAAAGGCCTGAACCTTCCCAGTCAAGGTCAACCTTAAAGGGTCAAGGTTGACATAACTGGGTCAGGGTTGACCTTTCCTATAAAACATGAATTTTTCAATTACAAACATCAAAACAGGACACTTACCTCAGGCAGTGGATGTCCGCTGGCCAGGCGCTCTCTCAAGACCTCCATACGGCTTGCTCAAAATTCCTCTCTCTTGGGCATCTTGTCTTCTTCTCCAAATGCTACAAATAGTAAGAATGAGGAGGTAAGTCTTTCTTTCTCTTAGTTATAATGACAAAATTAGGGTTTTATTAGGGTTTCATTTGAAATTACTTAGGTTAAATTTGAATTTCCCTTTCAATTGCACTTAGATAGGCATTCACTCATCTCGTCATTACTTGAGTTTGGTAGCTCCGTTTTAAGTGCCATTAGAGGCGTTGGAATCGTGATTCAGATACCTAACCTCTTAAGTTAGTTTAGGAGGGTTTAGGACCCTTCTAACAAGTTTAGGAAAATACTTCTCAATAAACTGCATATTCAGTGTATAGAACTCACCTTATCACCTTGTTTCACCTTTCAAGAATTAGTAAGCCGAATCAGGGGGGCATAAGGGGCTCTATGAACTTCTCAAAACCATCATAGTAAGACTTAGGTGTTATATGGATTTTAATTAACCTTGTGTACTGCAGGTTGTGGGTACTAATGGTTTCTTGCAAGATCTCCGCATTGAGGACTTGGCTATATCATTTTTATACTTTATGATGTTTTCTTACTTTAGCTTGCATACTCACGTAGTGTCATATCTAAGCTAAAGTAGGGGCTAAATGTATCATCTTAAAATGGAAGAACTTCCATTTTGGTAGGTTTAGCACCTTCATTTAGTACGCTTTCATATTAGGTTTGCATTTAGGAATGCAATATGCACTTGATTCTGCATGTTTAAGTGAAATTAGGGTAGGATCTTATGGATTCTCCTGGATTTCCCTCTCCATGAATCTTTCCTCTAGGTAGGACCTATGTATTGGTCCTCCTAGGCCTTATCATGCTCTTCCTAGGCCTCTAGGCCTTCATCCCAACACTCTGGAATGTTCCATCACCTTCCTAGGTCCCCAGCTGACCTGGGAATCTCACAGACACTTTTTGGGGACCTGCCTGAAACCTCAGGTCAGGGTCAAGATCGACCTTGACCTAGCTCAAGGTTGAGGTCAACCTTTACCTAGGTTAGGGTTGAAATTGATCTTGACCTAGGTTAAGGGTGAGGTTGACATAGACCTTTGTCGGGTGTTGGTCTCCGCTTTCAAATCTAGAGCTTAAAGGGGTTCTAAACTTAAAATAGGTCCCCGAGTTCGGATGCTGAAGTGTTTTCTCTGATATTTGATTTAATTCCCCCCCCCCCTCCTTGGTTTTTGATTGAAATTGGAGCATAATTCAAGGATAAATTTGAATTTGGGTCCCTTGCATTGCCCTAGGAGACCTATAGTGAGATCTCTATATAAGAACTCTCTTTTGCCTTCATTTGATCATGATACGAAATCGGGAGATGACATGATGCAATGATGATGCAAGTAAGAAAGAGGATGATATAGAAGGATAAGATAAAATGACATACTAAATCCATTATCAAGCATTCTTGGTGGACAAGCTATTATGGATCTTCATTGAAACAAGAAGGTGCTCTTCTCTTTAGATCTACCATTCTCAACACTCAAGCATTCAAAAAGGACATTATCATGGCGTAGAAATTATGGATTGTGACTTGGCAGGAGTACTTTAGCCTTGGGGGCTTGGTATGCTTTCTTTATCATATTCAAATCTATGCATTTCTTTCTCATTTCTATGTATGTTAGGATCGTTAATCTAGAGGATTAGATCTTGATATTACATATTTAAAGACTGTTTCCAAAGAGAAAAACACACACATACATACATTCTATATTCAGCTATTCGTAGAGGTGGATATCAGAAAAATAGGGGTTTGACTAAGGAAAAACCCTATATAGCCACCCCAAAACCCTCTTTTTAGATATTTGTATGTGCTATTTTCGGGAGTTACAGGTACATGATAGCAAATCTAAGACCATATCTGGATACCCTTTTCAGCTTTCTTTCAAGCTCCGCAAACATATTTTATGTTGACACTGTGTAGGTCAGGGTTGACATTATTGGGTTAGGGGTGACATTTGTGGGTCAAGGTTGACCTTTTTCATACGACGGTGTCGGATCAGAAAAATATTTCTGGGTTTTGTTCGTCTCTGTGTTCTGGTTCTAGATCATACTTTAGATTTTCCAGAAATAGAGTACAAAGCCTAGAAAACAACATTCTTCAGATCTTTATTTCTTTAAGGTTGGTACATTCCTCCTATCCATTTTAATTCAAATCCTTGATCATTCTAAACCTATCACACATTTACATTTATTCACACACATTTTAAGAGGGAAACCAAGGATCTCCTTCTTTATTCTTATTTCCAATAGATTGATTCATTTATGCATTGATATTTTTTGGGTTGATCAATTTGGATCCTTCCTTTGTGCATTTGAGAATAAAGGGGAATGTCTTATTTATCCCTCCACTCCAAACATTAAATGTAAGGTGATAAGTTATTTGAGTATCAAAACACTCTTATTCTATTAAACATCATTTTCTACCTTATAGTAAGGTCGACATGACCAATATCAATGCAAAAAGATCTCCTTAGCTGTCGTGGAATTTGGGAGTATTAAATCCCCCTGTCAGTGGATTCAAAAGTTTGTAAACATTTAGCATTGCTTTGCATCTCATTTTGCCTTTTGCATTGGGAAAAAATGTTAGGGTTTCTCTACTTCTTCTACCACCATGTAATCTGGAGTTCACAATTGGTTACAAACTATGGTTTTACATCATTCTTTGGCACCTGTGGCTATGAATGTGCATTCCTTTTCGAGCATGCAACTTCGTGCTTGAACTGGAACTAGTTATAAAAATAGAGAACTCGAGCTCTTTTTTCTAGAGTTTCATCAATGCTATTGTTATTGTCAACAAGAGTTCAGGCTCTTTATTGTTATTGTCACTGGAGTATTCATAGTTTGAAAATAGAGAGCTCAGGCTCCTCCTTACACCGTGGGTTCTCCTCTTGATCTTTGCATGCCATATAATATGGTGCTTTATCTGCATCTCTAGTTTGAAGAAGCTTCCTTGGTTGAACTTGACCTCCATTTGTAGTTTAACTCGGTCTACAAATTGTTGTTTACAAGCCATAATGTATGGCATTTTGCATGCACTTGGACTCCACCGTGGATCTTTGAGTTAACAAAACTTGGTCCCATGCAACTCGGCTTGTAACTTAAAGATACGTTTATTCTCTGATTTCTTCCTTTGTTTGAACATGTTGTAGCATATATTATTGTATTCCATATCCATTGTAATACCTTAGTCTACTCCAGCTATTGTTTATTGTCTCCACCATGCATGTCGTAGATGATTTTGAAGTTTAGTTGATCTGGGTATCCATTTTTTCATGATACATGCATCTGGGTTTTATTGATATTACTTCTGTTGACTTCATCACTATGCTGTAGATGATTTTTCCATATCTTCTTGATAGAAAGATGATAAAATCTATCTGTCTTAATAAAAATCATTCTCATTGAATACTTGCATAGCTTTAACTCGCATTATGTCTGGAAGTGAACCCGTGAATGCTGATAATTTTTTTTTTATCACTGACATATATACACACTTTCTGTTGTAATATAGTGTTGAACTCAAGCTTATTTTCTCCACTAGATGTCTACAATTTTTATGTTGTCTTCTTTTTTCAACATGTTTGAATAGAAAGTTGTATCCACCATGTCTATTTTTCATTGTAATATATGGAAGCCATAGTGTCTGGAAGCATCGTGCACTGTTTGTATCTCTATTAAGACCATGCCCTCCAATGAGAATGTTACTCATGGGGTTTGAGCATGGGCTCATGATTCCCATGAGAAAAATTATAAAATAGAGGCTTAGCTATTGATTATGCATACTTTCCTTTTCAGTTGCACAGCTCTGCCATATACATTGATTTTTACATTGAATTTCATCATTCTTTTCAAACCTGAATGTCAGCATTAAAAGTAATATTGTCTATTGATGAATATGCATAATATGGTCATGTTTAAAATGTAAAACAATACTATCATTTTATCCTTCATCTTATGTACAAAACACTACATTAGAACTCCATTGAGTCTGTACCTGACAACAATAAAAACAAATAATACCATTTATTTGAACGTGTAAAATAGATTTGTCTTTTCCTTGATTTTTTATCTTTGAGTAGGCACTTGATCATAACTAAATATGCATTTGACTTATCATATGTGCATAACCTTTACATTTGTTATTTACACATGTATAATACAACATCAAATAATGCCACTACTTACTTGAATATGTACTTGGAATAGAGCGCTCATCTTTTAAATATGTAGAATAGCATTGTCATTTTGCTTGAATCTTACTTTAAAAAAGACATTGAACCTATGTCATAACAACATCATTTAATTTTTAAATCTTGGTCACTAACAGAGCCACATGTTTTCCTTTTTTTAAGAAAACATTGTTTTGTTCAGTTCATGCATATGTATTCATATCTTTCATGCATATGTATTCATATCTTGTAACAACTTTCCTTGTTCAATATGCATATCCTCTTCCATTTGATTGTAAACATATATGTTTCTTCTTTGTTGTCTTCTCTCTTATTTCAATATAACAGTATTCAGAACAATACTTAGGATGGATTCCTGTAATGTTTACTTGATTTCCTCAACAATATTTAGAATTTGAAATATGCTCTCCATAATGATGACAATGCATTTAGATCTTTTGTACATGCATGCTACTGCATAACAACATTACTGTCATTCTCTTCTTTTGATATATATTTGTTGATTTCATATGCATATTTTAAATAGCATTACATAGTATTTCATTCACCCCTTGCTTGTACAATGATAAAGTATAGTGTTACCTCATTTTTTTAATCTGCTATTTTGTTTTGGTTTGACTGTGCAAACTATTTCAATCAGGAACACCCATCTTTAGGGAATCTTTTCATTTTATAAGCGCCTTTTAGCAACGTCACTATATTCTGCATTTTGTTTTGTGAAGCTGCATTTAATACTTGTAACAACATGCTTTCATTATGTATTACCTTCTATGAACTGTATGAATTGTATCTTCTTTTCTTTCTGAACTCGTGAACTCTTAGTATTCTTGCACCTTTAATCCTGTGAGGTTCGAGTACGGCCTCATGACACCCACTGCATTTTTCTTTTATCATCTACAACTAGTGAAATCTTGCATTATGTTTCTTTATGCATTTGATTATACTTTTGTCTCACTTTCTTTCACACACCATCAAGTCCACGTGCTAGGTTAGTGGATAAAATCAATCAATCAATGTTTGTGTGTGAATGTCATGTGAAATGACATTCATGTGTGAATGTTGGTTGTCTGGTTGTATTTGCTAACCTACCAGGTTGATGTTCTAAAAAAATTTTCTTAGTTATCAAATCTATGTCCCTTTAATTCATATTTTTGTTTTCACAAATAGAAACTCTTGAATAATGTAGAATTATAGCTATAAATAGTAAAAGTTTTCATGGAGTCATGTCCCTTTGATATTATTATTTTGTTGATGTAGATGCATACTTTGTTGTTGTATTTATTGGTCGATGTATAGTTCTGAAGGTTTGATTATAGTATGTTATTTTAGGTATCTATGCATTGCTTAGATCCAATTTGGATCTAACTATTTTCTCTCTCCATGATATTGGACAAAGCCAGAAGAAGACTTAGGATGGATGACAGACAGAGACAAGGCAGAAGACATGAAGATTCAGATGATACAATTGTTCAACTCCAACATGCAGAAGACCTCTTAAAGACAATGCATGGACCCCTAAACCTTCTTATGCTCCTTTCTTACTTTCAGAATTGTGTATGTCCTCTAAGTTCACAATATGAAAGATATAACCTTGAAGGAATAATTGTTTATTACATTCAGTTTGAATGCACAATGTAATGATCACTTGAGCATGATCAATACTTAGAGTACAATAATCTGATGATATGAATGCATTGCAATGAATTTCATCTTCATAAGCTGAATAGTAATGTTAAAGGGGTGTACCTTTATTCAATATTTTAGTGTTTATAATTATCATACTGCATGTGTACTTCCTTTTCATAATTCAAGCAATTCTGCAACTTAGGACAACAACTATCCAATCCATAATTCAATGCAAAAGTAATATCAACTTACCAATTTAGTATGCAAACTTTAATGGTAACATTTTCTGGCGACCTCCCAGGGGTGTTTTCCTGCTGAACAAAACTAGACTAGTTTCCTTCTGCTTATCCATTAGGTGTAGAGTCTTCAACTTTTAGGAACAACTGAACCTTCTTAAACTAAAAACTGAAACTTGTGCTAACTAGCACTTAGAGAAAGAAAACTATTACTGAACAACAATTTGTACTTCATCATTATTGTATAAACTTATGCTTGTGATGTGATACAAAAAAATTTATCCATGTATCATGTGATGAGCATAATTTATGTGATAATGTTGTTGTTTAGAAACAAGAACTAAAATAAACCAAAGGCAGAATGAGCTTAAACAACAACCTTGGTTGCATAATATATGTTTGGGCATGATGCTTATGATATGAGACAATGGAATTTATCCATGTCTCATGTGATGGGTATGATGTCCATGCATATATCATATGATTGATCTTGTTGTCTCTATTCATTCTAACCTTCAAAACTGCAAAGTAAACTATCTGAAAAACAACTTCTCTTCCCACCGTGATTACAGCATTGAGTTATTCATCATTTATAACTAGGAATCCCAATGGATTCTTGATTATGCATGGTGTGTATCTCCTTGATTTCACCACTATGAGAATAGAAGTACTAACTGCCACTAACTGAAAGAAACTAACTATGTGCACAACACTTATTCAAACCAACTAACCTCAAAAGCAATGCTTGAGGTGGATCCCATTAACTGGGATTGGAAATTCTTCTCCTTTCATATTTGAGATCTAAAAAGAATTATGGGCCTTGCATCCTATAATCACAAATGGTCCATCCCAAATGGCATCAAATTTTGAATTATTACCAGGTCTGGTCTTCATCTCATCCCATTTAAGTACTATATCACCTTTCACAAAGACTCTTGCAACAACTTTTCTGTCAAATGTCTTCTTCATTTGATCATGATGTTTCTCCAAATTATAAAAAGATTCTTTCCCAATCTCTTCTAACTCTATCAACTCAGCAAGCCTTACCTCCATAGGCTGCTGATCTAGCAGATCTAATTCTTTGATCGGGATCAAACTTGGAAACTCTACTAAAATTGGTAATCTTGCCTCCCTTCCATAAACCAGCATGTAAGGTGAGTTACCTGTTGAGTGCTTTGGGGTGATCCTTTCAGTGCATAAGGCATGTTTTAGCTTGCTACTCCAAACTCACTGATTGTCTTCAATAGTCCTTTTAATGATGTGAATCAGATTTATATTTGTTGATTCAGCTTGTCCATTACCTTGTGGGTAATAATTAGATGAGGTACTAAGGAACACATAGTTTTTAACTGCCCAATCAGTAATTCTTGTGCCTTAAAAGGATAATGCATTATAAGAAACAATGGATTTAGTTGCTCCAAACCTTGCAATCAGATCTTCATAAAAATTCAAAACTGAACTTTCATTTGCATCTTTCAATGCAACAACTTCAGTCCACTTTTTAAAATAATCTGTTGATGTCAATATATATCTATGACCTGAAATTGATGATGGATTTATGGGGCCAATAAAATCTAGTCCCCACTTAACAAAAGGTTGTTCAAGTTAAACTGGATTAAGAGGTAAAGCTGCTAACCTTGGTTTATTTGCAAAAACAACACATTTCAAACACCTTCTAACCCATATGAAGGCATCCTTGTACAAGTTTGGCCAAAAATAGCCAGCCTTCATAATCTTTAATGTTGTTGTCCTTGCAGCAAAATGGCCACCTACTGGTCCATCATGGAATTCTTCCAGAATCTTTTCAGTTTGATCTCCACTAATGCATCTCAGCAGTACGCCATTGTAATCCCTCCTATACAGTATATTATTCAGCAAACAATATGGAATCGAATGTAATCTAAAATACCTTCTTTTTAATCTTTCAAAACCTTCAGGACAACATCTTGTTTGCAAGAAAACAACCATATTGTTCACCCAATCATTCTGCATATATGGGACAACAATTTGTTCATTGTCTTCTAAAGCCAAAATCACTTTAGAATAATCTTTTGGAGTGTTATCTCCATTTCCAGCAAGTTGTTCACATAAACCCTTACCTCTTACCATCTTGGTAACTTTAATTTCAATGTCATACTCCATTTCCTTTGTGATCCAGCCAGCTCTTTTGGTGTTGAAATCTTTATTTAGAAAAAAATCCTTAACAAAAGGATATGCAACCATCAGTTCAATTTTATTGTTAGAAAGCATATGTCTGAATTTCTTCAGACTTCTAATCACAGCAAGTACATGCTTTTCAACAAATGAATAATGTAGCTCATAGTTCTTTAGTCCTTGACTGAAAAAGGCTATTGGTTGTTCAAAACCTATGTCATTCTTTTGAACTAACATGACAACAATGCTATCAACATTCCCATATGTATATAAAATGGAATCTTTTGAAAAATCAGGATTTAACAAGGTAGGGGCAGTAGCTAATGCTTCCTTAATTAATTCAAAGCTATATTTGCCTTCTTTGGTCCATTTGAAAGTAATATTTTTCTTGAGCATGGTTGTTAATGGCATTAGTAATTCAACGATGTCTGGGATAAACCTTCTTACAAAATTGATTCTTCCCTAGAAACTTTGAAGGATCTTTTTGTGAAGAGGAAGTGGTAAGGCAAGGATAACACTTACTCTTTCGGGTTCAATAGTGATACCCTCCTTTGAAACAATAAATCCCATCAATTTATCTTCATGGACAACAAATATACTTTTCTTGGGATTTAAAGAAATATCATATTTTCTGCATCTCTCAAATATAATTCTTAAATGCTAAAAGTGATTTGATGCATTCTTTGAGAAAATAGTAATATCATCCAAATAAACAAGTACAAACCTGTACATCAAATTTATGAAGGCTTTGTCCATAGCCTTCTAAAATGTTGCACCTGCATTATATAGGCCAAATGACATCTTCTGATAAGTCATAGTTCCCCATTTATAAGTAAAGGTTGTTTTGAATTTGTCCTCTTCTTTTACCAAAATCAGGCTGTAACCAGAGAAACCATCAAGCAATGAAAACCGTTCTGAACATGAAACAACCTGCAAGATTTGCTCCATTGAAGGCAAAGGATGTCTATCCTTTAATGAAGCTATGTTCCAGTCACAAAAATCAACACACAATATGATTTCTTCATTCTTTTTTCTAACAGGAACCAGATTGGATACCCATGAAGTATATTTGTTTGGGAAAATGATATTTCTCTCAATCAGTTTATTCAATTATTTAATCGCGAGAGGCTCTAGTTTTGGATTTATTGGCCTCTATTTTTGCCTAACTGGTTTGGCTCCTGGTTCTAATTCAATTGTGTGCTGGGAAATACTAGGATCAAATCCTTTCAAATCTGAATAACTCTAAGTAATAATATCATGAAATTCATTGCATAAGTGACAAAGGTTTGACATTCTTCAGGTGTACATACCTTTCCAAGTTTCAACACTTTATCCTTTGCAACTGATAATTCTTCATAATGTTCTTCTTTGATATGCAAGCTGGATTTATCCTTCTTAAATTGATCATTTGTGCCAAACATAGATTCTAAGGTCACAAGACCTTTGGGCATCTTGTTTGTCCTTAACTGGATGATCTCGTCTTCATATTGCTCCTGCAATTTTTTCTGATTTGGCTGTGCAAACTCAGCCTCTTCTCTCAAAAAATTAAAAATATGTTGGTCAGATTCAAAAACTTTCCAACAATCAACATTATTTGGGACAACAGGTCTAACAATTACTTTTACATAGTTTAGCCCTTTACTATTGCTGATCTCAGTTGGAATATCATACTCGGCACCAACAACAGCAAGCCTATTAGCATGTTTGTTCTGATTTCTAGGAATAGATTGCAAATTAAAAGCCTCAAAGGCTTCAATTGAATCACATACAACATGCTTATAACTTTTTAATAAATCATTCTTAGTTGCATGTACATTCCTAACTTGATTCAGAATCAGTTCTGAATCACCATAAACTTGCAAACAACTAATACCTCTCTTAATGGCCCACTTCAATACATTTATGAAGGATTCATATTCAACAACATTATTTGTACAACTAAAAGTGAATCTGAAAGAAGCATAATACCTCTCATTTGCTAGTGAAACCAGCATACAACCCCCTCCTACACCTATTTTGCTGCGTGAACCATCAAAAAATAGCTTCCAAACAACGTTAGATTATTGTTCAGGATCTAAATCTACACTTTTCACCACAGCTGGTAGAAAATCACAAACCTAATGGATAACATAGTTACCCAAATTAGGCTCCTCAATTTGTTCATCTGAAATTCTTACATTTTCAGTTGCCCAATCATCCAACAACACATCAGGAAATTTACTTATTTGTGTTTGAGCTTCAAAAACATTAGATATTTCTTCCTGATCAAATAACACAATTGCTGATTCATTTCTAGCACTAGCAACATACTGTTCAAGACATAATTTTGCAATGGGTTCTAAGGGAATAGTAACCTTAGTACCGTACCTAGTGTGGAAAAGCATGTGAGTCCAGTCTTTTGATAGATAACCTCCTATCTTAGCAGTAAATTCTCATGACAAACATATAGAGAAGTTAGGAGGTAAATCAATAATGTAGACGTCCATAGGTACCAAAAAATTAGGACAAGCATGCAGTGTTAAATCTAGATTATAACTCCCACGGTTGCCACTGTTGTCCCGTCTAACTGAACTACTCCTTTTTTAAGTGGCTCATACTTCAAGCCTAGCTGGTCTACAATTTTCTTTGGCATAACCGAGCTAGTAGCACCAGAATCAATAATGAAATTATGAACTAGGTGCTTTCCTATAATGACAGTGACATAAAATGGAGGAGGTTTGATCAACTTATATGATTGCTAGGATGTACTTGCACTTGCAGCAACTAAAACCTTAGGGGTTTATTGAGACAAAACTTGATCAAATAATGTAAGTGCTTGTAATGCCTCTTGTAACATGTCCTTTTGGCCTGGAAGAGCTAGAACATCCCACATGGACAAGGGAACATTTGTCTTCTTCAAATGATCAACAATATTGAAGTTCTGAACACTAACCTTTTGGTGATGTTTTAAAATAGCAGGCTCATTTGCTACTTGTAATGGTTGTTCTACTCCTTTTTGAGCTTGTACATGCTACTTTGGTTGCTATTGTACTATAACAATGAGATATTGTACCTTATCATTTTGTCATTGATCATTTTCATCCTTCATTTTTGACCTAGTTTCTGTTGCTATAGGTCTCCATACATGATTGAGGTCAAAATTTCCTGCCAAAACAAAATCATCATCATTAAAATTCACCAAGGACACATCAATATTACCTTGTGTTTGTGTTTGATCATACTGTACCTCTATTTGGCTATTAACCGTCTATCCCTTTAGAACATCTTGCCTTCTAGCCTCAAGTGCGTGAGGATAATCCAACCAGAAATGAGCATTATTGCATGTGTTACACCATTATGTCTCTTGTACATAATTATTTTGAGGGACCATGACCATCTCCTGGGAAGTACTAGGAGTTGCATAATTATATGCTTGACCAGCTATTTGACCATAATTCCTTTGCTTCCCTTGAGCTTGCCTTAGCTGATTCAAACTAGAAGCTTGATTTGATGATCTATTTTGCTGATAAGAAGCTTGTGGAGGCCTATTGTATTGACCTTGATGCCTCTTCAGGTTCATTATTTCATTTCCATAATTCTGCAAGGTCTTCAAAATGTTGCCATTTGTGTCTTTTAGCTCCAGGGTCCGCTCTTTTATCTCCCTAATAGGAGCTAAAGAAGCATGTTCTTCTGTTACAACCTGCATATTAAGTGTTGGAAATGGAGGAACAACAACAATATGTGGTATAACAACTGGTACAACTGGTTGTATTTCTGCACAATAAGGCATTGGAGGCCTCAAAGGTAATTTTCCATCTTGTATCAATTTGTTCTCGGCTCTAACAACAAGATCATAAGAATTAGGTAAAGTATTACCTGCCATAGACTGTATCATAAGTGCAATATCATTGTTAAAAAGATTTCAAATAAAACATAAATGCATAGTCATTGGATGGTTTAACAGATCTTGGAATTCTGTCCCAAGTTCGTTGGAAATGAAAATTGAAATCCGAAATATGTTCATTAACACTCCTCTTAATAGTAATTAACTGCTCAACCAAAGACAAATTATTCAACCTATCCTCAAATTTACTGATCAAAACAGTCCCTAACTCATCCCATGTAGCAATAGAGTTAACTGGAAAACTTCTAAACCAGATTAATGGTTTACCCTTGAGTGAAGCTACTAATAGTTTTAATGCTACATCATCATGAGTAACTTAATGTAATCCACATAGAGTAGCAATATATTTAATATGTTCTATTACTAAAATATGATTCTCACCATTGAAATACAACAAACCTTTTAGTGTTGCTGGTGGAATATCATGATGGACAATGATTTGTAATGGGCTGCCAGCATTGAAAGCCACAAATGGCAAGTTTCTATCCATCTGTACTGGTGGTACTTGCTATTGAATTATAGGTGGTACAATAGATTTTTTAGATTGAGTTACCTTCCTTTGATATGTTTTCAATCTCAGGGTAGTAGTACCACTTGTAGATGCTACAACAGTGAACTGATCCTTTTTTGATTCTTCAAAAATGGGTAATTCTGATCCAGAATTTTCAATAACACTTAAATCTTTAGGAAAACTAAAATCTTCAATAATTACCTCATGGCCCTTTGAGATTGCAACTTGATCCTCAAAGATGGGATTTTCAAACAGTGAGAAATCAGACCCCCTGAGAAAGGATCTTTCTCCTGCAGCTTGAGATGCTCTATCTCTTCTTACTGATCTGCTACCTCTTCTGCTGGGCTGTAATTCTTGATAAATGAATCCTTCATTGTTTTCTCTTTTAGGAGTCCTTCTCATTAAAATAAGTTTGTACCTGAATCTGCAATAAAACCTTCAAAATAGAGTCGCTAGGTGCTGGTAAAATACCTTCCAAAAGGTTAAAATACTATTGTTCACACCACAACAACAATAAGAAATAATATCTTTCTAGAACTGTGTAGCAGTTCGAGTCCCACCGGGCGTGCCAAAAACTATTGTCAATTAGGATTGCACATTTAGCTTGATTAGAAATCTAGCTATCCTGTTGAAACATGGAAATGTTCTCATTGTGGGAGAGATAATGAATCTCCGGATTCTAGGCCGGTTCCTATTTGATTTGGAATATCACCTAATACTGATTTCTATGGTTTTGGGAAAAGGGAGAAGGATAACTAAAAATGCATAAATTAGCTAAAAAGGGTGATACACCAAATGGGCTTAGATTTGTCAGAATTATAAACCAGCACCTACAAGACATGCATTACTAAGATCCGCAATAACATTCACTTCACAACACATAGGATGACCTAGAATCCACTATTAGGGTTTGTGCCACTAATGGTAACAATTCTGCCAACAAACATGTAATTTCTGCAAAAGGTTTACTCTTTGCAACTTAGAATAGGAATAAGAAATAATTCACTAATCTATGCTGAAAGACACAATACACTTAAATGTAGAAAGGTTGCAAGGAATAATGCAAAACTCAGAAAAATGTATGAATGATGGGGCCAGCTCTATTATCTTTAAAATCTGCAAAGTAGTTACATGAGAAAGTACAAAAAATGACAAGGAATGAATGCACTCACTTGATCATAATCTATCCCAAACCTGAACTGATGGCTACAAAATATGTGAAAAAGAAGCAAAGGAGCAGTATGCTCACTAATACCTCTTATTCCCCAAATTATGAACCCCTTACAAATGAATAAAGCTCAAATATATAGCCCTTAAGGCCAATTCTAAAAATGAAATTCCCCCCAAAAAGTCCTAATAATCAGCTATAAGCTCTAAGTTTAAGGTATAAATCATGCCCTAAATCTAGCCCTAACTCATGCTCTCTCATGTTGATGGCTTTTTAGAATATATCTCTTCACAATATATATCAATACATATGAGATATTACATAAAAACTCCAAGATATAACAAAAATACCTAAGATGTAACCCCAATATATATATATATATA
>MU226208.1:478681-508399 GCA_018584345.1 Thuja plicata
TATATATATATATATATATATATTTAAAATAACCTAGCTCTAAGCATATGTGATAAACCCTAACCCGCGGCATATACCCAAACTATAACATATAGTTAACCATGTCTAAGGTCAACATGACTAATATCAATGCAAAAATATCTCCTTAGCTTTCGTGGCATTTGACAGTACTGTCGTGGCAGCTTGAGAAGGTCTTCGTGCACTGTAGTTATCAAAGTATTAACTCCCCCTGTTAGTGGACTCAAAAGTTTGTAAAAATTTAGCATATACATTGCTTTGTATCTCATTTTGCATTTTACATTGGGAAAAATGTTAGGGTTTCTTTGCCTCTTCTGCCGCCATGTAATCTGGAGTTCACCATTCGTTGCAAACTATGGTTTTACATCCTTCTTTGGCATCTGTGGCTATGAATGTGCATTCCTTTTCGAGCATGCAACTTTGTTCTCGAACTGAAACTAGTTATAAAAATGGAGACCTCGGGCTATTCACTGTATTTTCATCAATGCTATTGTTATTGTCAACAGGAGCTCGAGCTCTTTATTTTTATTGTCACTGGAGTCTTTGCATTTTGAAAATAGAGAGCTCGGGCTCCTCCTTACACCATAAGTTCTCCTCTTTATCTTTGCATGCCATATAATATGGTGCTTTATCTGCATCTCTAGTTTGAAGAAGCTTCCTTGGTTGAACTTGACCTCCATTTGTAGTTGAACTCGGTCTGCAACTTTTTGTTTACATGCCATAATATATGGCATTTTGCATGCACTCAGACTCCACCATGGATCTTTGAGTTAACAGAACTTGGTCCCATGCAACTCGGCTTGTAACTTAAAGATAATTTTATTCTCTGATTTCTTCCTTCGTTTGAACATGTTGTAGCATATATTATTGTATTCCATAGACTTTGTAATACCTTAGTCTACTCCAGCTGTTGTTTATTGTCTCCACCATGCATGTCATAGATGATTTTGAAGTTTAGTTGATCTGGGTATCAATTTTTTTGTGATACATGCATCTGGGTTTTATTGATATTACTTATGTTGACTTCATCACTATGTTGTAGATGATTTTTCCAAGTCTTCTTGCTAGAAAGATGATAAAAGTTGTCTGTCTTAATAAAAAGCATTCTCGTTGAATACCCACATAGCTTTAACTTGCATTCTGTCCGGAATTGAACCCGTGAATGCTAATAATTCTATTTTTATCACTGACATATATGCCCACTGTCTATTGTAATACAGAGCTGAACTCGGGCTTCTTTTCTCCACTAGATGTCCACAATTTGTATGTTGTCTTCTTTGTTCAACATGTTTGAATAGAAAGTTGTATCCACCATGTATGTTTGTCATTGTAATATATGGAAGTCATAGTGTCTGGAAGCATCGTGCATTGTTTGTATCTCTGTAAAGACCATGCCCTCCAATGAGAATGTTACTCATGGGTTTTGAGCACGGGCTCGTGACTCCCATGAGCAACATTATGAAACAGAGGCCTATCTATTGATTATACATACTTTCCTTTTCAGTTGCAGAGCTCTGCCATATACATTGATTTTTACATTGAATTTCATCATTCTTTTCAAACCTGAATGTCAGCATTAAAAGTAATATTGTTTATTGATGAATATGCATAATATGGTCATGTTTAAAATGTAAAACAATAATGTTGTTTTATCCTTCATCTTCTGTACAAAACACTGCATTAGAACTCTATTGAGTTTGTACCTGACAACAATAAAAAATAATAATACCATTTACTTGAACATGTAAAATAGCTTTGTCTTTTCCTTGATTTTTTATCTTTGAGTAGGCACTTAATCATAACTGAATATGCATTTGACTTATCATATGTGCATAACCTTTGCATTTGTTATTTACTCATGTAGAATACAACATCAAATAATGCCACTACTTACTTGAATATGTACTTGGAATAGAGCACTCATCTTTTAAATATGTAGAATAGCATTGTCATTTTGCTTGAATCTTGCTTTAAAAAAGGCATTGAACCTATGTCATAACAACATCATTTGGTTTTTTAATCTTGGTCACTAACAGTGCCACAAGTTTTCATTTTTTTAAGAAAACATTGTTTTGTTCAGTTCATACATATGTATTCACATCTTGTAACAACTTTCCTTGTTCAATATACATATCCTCTTCCATTTGATTGCAAACATATATTTTTCTTCTTTGTTGTCTTCTCTCTTATTTAAATATAACGATATTCAGAACAACACTTAGGATGAATTCTTGTAATGTTTACTTGATTTCCTCAACAATATTTATAATTTCAAATATTCTCTCCATAATGATGATAATACAATTATATCTTCTATATATGCATGCTACTACATAATAGCATTACTGTCATTCTCTTCTTTTGATATATCTTTGTTTATTTCATATGCATATTTTGAATAGCATTACATAGTATTTCATTTACCCCTTGCTTGTACAATTATAAAGTACAGTGTTACCTCATTTTTTAATCTACAATTTTGTTTTGGTTTGACTGTGCAAATTATTTCAATCAGGAACGCCCATATTTAGGGAATCTTTTCATTTTATAAGCACCTTTTAGCAACATCGTTGTATTCTACATTTTGTTTTGTGAAGTTGCATTTAAGACTTGTAACAACATGCTTGCATTTTGTATTACCTTCTATGAACTGTATGAACTGTATCTTCTTTTCTTTCTGAAATCATGAACTCTTAGTATTCTTGCATCTTTAATCTTGTGAGGTTTGAGCACGGGATTGTGACACCCACTACATTTTTCTTTTATAATCTGCAACTAGTGAACTCTTGCATCGTGTTTCTTTCTGCATTTGATTATACTTTAGTCTCACTTGCTTGCACACACCATCAAGTAAATGTATTAGGTTAGTGGATAGAATCAATCAATCAATGTTTGTGTGTGAATGTCATGTGAAATGACATTCATGCATGAATGTTGGTTGACTGTTTGTATTTACTAACCTATCAGGTTGATGTTCTAAAAAAGGTTTCTCAGTAATCAAATCTAAGTCCCTTTACTTCAGATTTCTATTTTCACAAATAGAAACTCCTGAATAATGCAGAATGATAACTATAAACAATAAAAGGTTTCATGGAGTCATGTCCCTTTGATACTATTATTCTATTGATGTAGATGCATACTTTGTTATTGTATTTATTGGTAGATGTACAGTTCTGAGGGTTTGATTGTAGTATGTTGTGCTTAGATCCAATTTGGATTTAACTATTTTCTCTCTCCATGATGTAGGACAAAGCCAAAAGAAGACTTAGGATGGATGACAAATAGAGACAAGGCAGAAGACATGAAGATTCAGATGATACAATTGTTCAACTCCAACATGCATAAGACCTCTTAAAGGCAATGCATGGACCCCTAAACCTTCTTATGCTCCTTTCTTACTTTCAGAATTGTATATGTCCTCTAAGTTCACAATATGAAAGATGTAACCTTGAAGGAATAATTGTTTATTACATTCAGTTTGAATGCAAAATGTAATGATCACTTATGAATTTGCAAAATTTGAGCATGATCAATACTTAGAGTACAATGATCAGATAATATGAATGCATTTCAATGTGTTTCATCTTCATAAACTAAATAGTAATGTTAAAAGGGTGTACCTTTATGCAATATTTTAATGTTTATAATTTTTATACTGCATGTGTACTTCCTTTCCCAATTCAAGCAATTCTACAACTTAGGACAACAACTATCCAATCCATAATTCAGTGCAAAAGTAATATCAACTTACCAATTTAGTATGCAAACTAAAATGGTAACAGAAGTGTGACTTGATAGCATTGTTGCTTCTAAAACTTTATTCAAAGTTCTCACTGGTTTGTTGAAATCAATGAATGTATCAAGAGACCTGTCTGTAGGAAGAAAGCGTAAATCAATATTTAGTTTGTCCTGGAACCTTATTTTGTAAGTTTCTCTTCCAATGAACTTATTTGCATCAAATCCCTTAGGAAAACCAAGACTTTCCAAATTCGCTTTCCTTTGTTCCATCTTTGTGATCTTCTTCTTAGCTTTGTCATCCAATTCATGTGCTTTCCCATAGCTTCTCACATTTTTGAATGATACTTGATACCTTTACTGAGTCATCAAGACGAGTGCTAATTCCCTTGTTGATAGATAACTATCACTCTTACTGTAGAGTTGTTGCATAATATCTTTTGCTTTATTTTCTTTCTTGAAAACATCCATGTTTTGTTCAATGTTCTTATGGAGGTTCAAATAACATACTCTCATACTTTGAAGCATTTCAAACCACTCACAAAAGCTATGAGACATCTCCAATATTTGGCCCCAAATGTGTTCTTTAGTAATCTTCACTAAATTATTACTAGTATTTGTTAAAGTTTGAATTGTATTATTGGCCTTCTTTAGTTCTTCTGCCATTTTTTCACAATTATTTTTCGCTTCCACTGCTTTGTGGTCCCAATGATTGGCTTTATCTGCCTGAGAGTCCAATTGCTTTTACAATTCCTGGTTGAAGGCAACATTACTCTCCATGGTTTTAAATAACTTTTGTGAAGTGACTCTTTATTCCTCTAGTTTTTTACTAATTTCTGCCAATTTTCCCCTCAGTGCCTTCAGTTCTGCTTGCTCCATTTCCTTCACTACTACCTCCGCATGTTCCTTCTCTGTATTTTCTGACGTAGAGATCAATTTTTTTTAATCTTTTTCTATAATTCTTTCAAACTATTCTCTGAATCTTTCCTCTTTTCTTTTTCATTGGAAATGTCTGCATGTACCTTTTCTTTATTTTTCTCGAGCTTAATTTTCTCTCTTTCTAGCTTTAGCAGTGTACTTTAGACCACTTGGTTTGTATACTTTGACACATTGATTTTGTCCACATTTTTAACTTTGGAAAAATCCATTTGGAGAGTGCTAACTTGAAATTGAGATGAATCTATCTAACTCTCTGGTGGGTCTCCATCTTCTTTTGGTGGATTAACAACCATGAACTCCATCGTGTCTTTGTTTGGGTCATATGTTGGAAAAAACCTGTTGGATGCAGGTTGGTCCTCTATAGCTCTAGTAAGGGCACCAGTCTACATTGTCTTCTTTATTTCCTTATTCTTGGTTGTTGTTTCTGCAAATTTATTATAGAAATCTTTGAAACAAAAATGTGGTGTTGCAGAAGCATTTGAATGTTTGAAAGGTGAACTAGAGCTTGCAATGCTTGTTGATCTAACTAATGTTGTTTCAGGACTTAAAATTTTAGAGGATTTTTCTAAACTTGAAAGTGCAAATAGTTCTTTAGGATCGAGTGTCAATGATCTGGAAACCTTTTTCTTCTTGACACTATCTTCTTTTATGGGATTTTGTGTAGATTCTACTGGCCTCTTTAGAGAGGGAACTTTTTGTATAGGTTGCCCAGTCCCACTAGCACCAGTGCCACTACCATACCCAGTAGAAGTAGATTCCCCAATCCCACCTGTGTAAATGGATGTTCTTTTGGGCATAGTGGTTCCTGATGAATCTAATGGGTCCATTCCAAATCCAAACCCAAGGCCTGCACCATGATCAATTTTTTTCTGTGACAATCAGAATCCAGACGCCTTCTCCTGTCAGACCCAGACCACCACATTTATAACCCATTTTTCCACAATAATTGCCCCTTTTCTATATACTTGTTTCTAGTGGTCGTTGACTCCACTCTAACTCCTTGGAGTAAATGCAATTGGTGGATTATCATCCTCACTGTCTAGATCACTACAGTCGTATGCCATGGTAGGATGCTCCAAATTCCACAATTTTCTAAACTCTATACCCTCGTTTATTTCATCCATATCTGCACTAGTCTTTGGTTCACCAAGATCCTTTCTCATACTCCAAAAATCATTCATTTTTGTTGGAGTCCATTTTCTATCCTTACAATCTTTTGCTATTTTCTTTGGTATTTTTATGTTTGATGGATGCGCAGCTTTTTCATAGATATTGTAGGACATTCTAGGCTGTACAATGACCTAGTTTATTGATTTCATAATTTGTGATGACAACTGTTCAACTAAAATTTTTTCCTCAGCGGATACTTTCTCCATCTCTTTTGTAACGTCATCCCAGCTATCCTTGTTTTTCAACTTCTCTAGCAATGATTTACTTTCATGTTGAAATAATTTTGCAGAGTTCTTATTATCAACAATCATTTTTTGAATGAAGTTGAGTGGATCATACTTATAGTACCACTCTAAATCAAATTGAAAATTTTCTAAAATGAAATTTGCCACTTTGAATTCCTTTCTCTCAAATGTTAACCCTCCAATTGAGAAAGGTAAGGAATGGAATATGCTCTTCTTCGACTGGCCAATGAAGAGTCTATTTGTTCTCTCTAGTTGTAGTACATATTCTACTGCAAACACCCTGTCTATCACATGCAGTGGAAGTTTTTGGGGTTTTAGTTCTAATTCGTAAAACCTTAGCACAATGTATTCTTCCATTAAGTACCAGTCAGACAATTGAATTGTGCTTCCAAGTTGGATACAATACCTACATGAAGCAGACAATCTGGGGATTGGAGTGCTTGTTATTTTTTTGTATAATGGTGCCAAAAATAAGTCTACAATATTACTATAATTCCTTCTATTATCATACATCCTTATCTGAGGTGTCCAGTTATATATTGGAGTACTTGTCGGTCCTGTCCCCCTCTGAATTTCAAGCTTGTTGTCGTTTCTCATTAATATTGCAGCATGTTTGGCTAGCAGAAGATAGCACAAGTAGGTTGTGAACCTAAATATCTTAGAATTTCCTCTTTTAATCAACGCTAATTATTCTTGCATCGATTGAACCACGTGTCCAACAAAATTATTCTTACTAGTTCATTGACACAATGGATATCCCAAATCAATTGAAGAATGTTGGCACCCACTTCCCTATTGTTTTCCAATCCCAGGAAAAATGCTAGCGAGGATATAGTATCCTGAACCCATGGCACAAAAATGTTAAAATCATAAGGAGGCTTATGGTTCTCACCCAATGAATCCTTTGCCTTTGCAACTATTAGACCCTTTATAAATGAATTTTTTGCATTTAGTGTGTCTGCTTCATATTTCTCTGCCAGCAATCCAAGGTCAATATGGACATTACAGTTTTGTCGGTCAAACCCTAGGTCTAACAAGCTGAGAAATTATTCCTGGGTTATTGATAAAACTTCTTCTTGATTATTTTTATTCACAATTGCTTTTGTTTCTTCATCATAATTTTTTTCACAAATCAAGACAATTTCTAGGCAAGGGAAAAATTCGGGTAACAACATGCAACCCAAACCTACATTCCACAAAGCAACTTTATTCATTTTTGCACCTATCGCTGGATTAAATTTTATAAATTCATACCTCTTTGGCCTAGTTTCCTTACTGCACAATGTATGTTTAATTGATATAACTCTCCTTTCATTGTCAATAGAAGGATCATAAACATCGTGATACTCATCAGTGAAACCAAGGATTTCTACTAGTTTTCTGCAGTCTATTAAAGTTTTCCCATTTGCTTGCCCTTGGCCTTGAGTTTTCACTTTCCCCATTGTTCTTCGGAAGAATGAAAAAAACACAGAATCACAGATATTTACTAACAAAATCATAGATAATAACTAACTAATTAAGAAAACCCCAATTGTACATGCAAGAATTAAAATTTCAAAATCAAGTTAAACAAAAAATTTGACACTACAAAATCAGGATGCATCAGGCTACATATCTTACCTAAAATTAAATTTTGAAATCTGGATAGATAGAAGTTAGAACGGCTAAGGCTCTCACAAATTACAGTCTTGAAATCTTTGGCAACGGTTCAACATTTCTTTTTAGCTCTACTGTTACGAGTCGATAGGTTTTTAAAAAGGAAATGTTAAAAACCTTTCGTTAAATGTAACATTTAAACCAAAGTTCTAGAATCCTTTTAATGTTTTATCTTCACATGATATAATGGTACTTAATCTTTTGGATGAATTACACATGTCACATTTTCGGAGTGAGTTTTCAGAAAAAGGTTTTTGAAACCCATAGTACTTCTGAAATACAACTTCAATCGTTCATCTCTCGTAACCCAATGATTGTTACGATTTTAAAATATTAATAATTTAATACACGGTAATGAATATAATCATTAACTATATTCACTTAGAATTCATGCATTTTAGAATAACTTATCCATGAAATTTGAACCAGTCACCATTAAATGATAAAGTTTGGAAACATTTAATTATTACATGAAACAAAAGTGCAGCGCAATTTTTTTATATTATATTAGGCAAAATTTCATTACAATTTACAATTCAACGATGCCCATAGGCCATATCTAGTACCGATTCTTATAATCAAAACAAAAAAAGAAAAGCACTTTGAATTTCTTAAAACATTTTCATATTTTTTTTTAAAACATACGTGATTACAATTTACATCATTGCAAAAACCCTGGTAAGCTACTACCACCAGAGGGAGACATAGTAGAGACTAGGTAGACTCATGATAGAGGGAGACATAGTTAGGGACTATCCATGTGAAGCTCCCTTCCTTCTGTGTGGAACTTTGAAGAGAGGATAATCTCAGAGAATTCTTCTAGCCATCGATAGTCCTTAGTTTTCTCCAGATGGTGCCACTTCTGGAGGAAATCCCTCCCAATCTGTGCCCACTTTCGATGATGTGTGAGCTACTCAACATCAAGGTTCAGTAGAAATGTTTGTCTGGTCACATTTACTCCTGGTTGTAGAATCCTAGGCAAATCATTTGCCCAAGGAATTCCAAACCCAATTTATGCAAATACGACAACATTCACATCATCGCCGAGCTACTCTTCTCTAAAAAAATTCCTCAGAAGCATGAGAATATCTACCTTTTCCCCCTGGTTCAATAGAGATGCCAAGAACCAAGACAAAATATTGGTGTTAACTCTATACCTATTTTCACTCTCCAGAAATTCACGTCCCAGCACCATCCTTATAGCCTCCTTGGTGAAGGCTCCCAACTCTGTAGCAACAGACGCTAGGATCGGGTCAGTGACCTGGCCCAAAAAGGCCTTCTGATCCTCCAAGGTAGTGCATCTTAAAAAAATTGGAGTTTCCATTGAAAATCAAACTGATATTAGTATTCTAATTTTTGACAAAAATCAAAGAGACTAGCACTCGTAGACTATTTTCACAAATCTGCTTTCACTCGTAAGAGAACCCTGATTGAAATTATTTCTCTGCCCTAAAGATCTAATTAATTCATAAGTTAAATGGTAACTATCCTTCAAAAATCTCCAAATCTTTCATATTTAATGCAACAATGGGTGAAATTGGAAACAACACTTATGATAAGACATTTTCTATCTTGGGAATAACGAAGGCCGAAAGGATTGCGTCACACAGGTGGACATACAAATTATTTATTATAAAAAAAACTTGAAACCTGTGCCCACTCCACAGAAACAATAAGCAAAGTATGTTAGCTGCGAAATGGCGGCAGGAAATGAAGCTTTACCATTGATGTAAGATCATCGAATGGTCAGAAAACAATGTCCTTAGATGACATGATGTTTTAATTTAAGCCTTAACTTTAAGGCATTATTCTATCGAGGTAATGAATAGATAATGATGTCACACATATCTGTCATTGAAAATTGAAAGGCTCCATCTAAGTAGCCTTTAGTTGAAATTACTTTAATTGATGTCATCTACTCATCGCCATTAATTAATATTTCTATCTAATATTACTAACTATTGCAAAAAGAATTCTGCTTTTTTGGTGTCAGAAAATGAGGTCACAGACTCACACATCCATTGGATTACAACATATCAACGACCAAAGGTGAATTTTGGGCCTATTTTTGGTCTTCATAATCTTTACGGAAAACTCTTGGTGGAATCATGACACATGGTATGATTGATCATGGGCTTATTGGTACGATCAATCATACCACGTGTCATGATTCCGCTGAGATTTTTCCGTAAAGATTATGAAGACCAACAATAGGCCCAAAATTCACCTTTGGCCATTGATATGTTGTAATCCAAAGGACGTGTGAGTTTGTGATGTCATAGTGATGGGACCCGATGCAACTTCAACATCAAATTAGAATCATTGGATTAAGAGAGATGAGTGCTGGAAGGTGCATTTCGGACGGAATGTGGTGAGATAACTCCTTTACTAAAAAATCTCTCTGGAATCATCACACGTATCATTCTTTGAGAATGAAAACTCAGGAGAATGAAAATTTAATAATTATTTCCAATTATTAAATCGACATACCAACTATACAACTACTGTATTAATCGCCAAGTTTATATGAATTTTTGAAAAACATTCGCCATGACAAATAAGTTAATTACAATATTTGGAAAAATAATTTTGCCATAATTTATCAGTATAAGGAAATCTGATTCACCAATTAAATTAATAATTTTCCTATTAAAAACATTTGTAGTTGCCATATTTTTATAAAAATGGTATACGTTATTAAAAATTTGCCACCAAATATCCATCATTTGAAACACAATTCACCATCAATATAAAAAAAATTCCCTCCAAAAAACATGTGATTCACCACGATTTTATACTTTTCGAGAGGGGGGTTTCTTAAAGTTATCCCTGGTTATGCATTCAAAGACCAAGCACATTTCTATCAAGTATCACTACTTGAGAGAACAAGTTCAAGAGAAGAATGTGAGATTGGAATATGTGAATTCAAAAGAATAGTTGGCTGATATCTTTACAAAGCCACTACCTAAAGATGTTTTTGAGTATCTCAGAGATAAATTAGAGGTTCTTCCCCTATCCAATGTTCACTAAAGAGCATGAGGCATGCTGCATCAATTCTATATTTTATTATAATATCTACTTCTGAATTGATGTTAGTATGACACACTTTAGGTGATTCTTGAAGTTGTGAAAATATTTTTGTATGCAATGTTTTATGAGTGCATGTCAAGTATAATCCACTACTAGAACAAGTTTTCAAGAGTTTGACAATTGGCATTGTTGCCAAAGAGGGAGAGAATGAATTGATGACATTTATCCTTAAGGGAGATATTGATTAATTGAGATAGAATGAATTGCCACTATTTACTCAAGAAGGAGAATCAGAAAGTATGCTACAAAAACAAAACATTTATCCAAGAGGGGGATTCATATCAAAGATCAAAGTGGAAACATAAATATCAACCTAGAGGGACTACAATTATGTATTGGAGAGTTTTCATCATCCATTGTTATAACACTATTATAGTGGTTGCCATCAATGCCAAAGAGGGAGATTGTTAATCAATTGATGAAGATCTGATGGAGATGATGAAGACCGAGTGATAGCGAGTATCATGATTGTAGAAATGGTTAGATCAGTTGTTGTTTTTTCATTGATGTCAAGCAATTGATTAATTGATTTTTATTATGTTACCATATATTAAGAGGAGAAGTTAAAAGGGTGACAAATACAGATCACATAATGATGAAGTAATGATGATATAGTTGTTTTCTACTATATATTTGATGCTATCAAATTAGTACAATTGATTGATCAAGTCAGAAACTACAAAGAGTTAAAGTTGTGACTGAAAGAGTTACTATACCAAGCTAGATAGAGTCAATTGGTAGAATGATGTGTCAGTCATAGTTACCAAACACCGAGTGAAAGTCAAGCATCGAGCACCAAAGATGAGCTAGACACTGAGCAGTGAATGAAGACAATTATCAAGTTGCAAAACAAGTTTTACCTAGTATAGAATATTGATTGCAAATGATTATAAGATCAAATTTAATGTGAAGTGATGATGAGCTGGATGAAGATATGAATTAAATGAATATTTTTAGAAGATCTATGAACGTGAAATTTTAATAAGAAGATCTAAGACAAAGATCAAGCAGTTAAAGCAAATTATGAGAGTTCCAAGAAAACTACAAGTTCTGAGGTAAAAGTGAAATGGTTTACCGAGTTGTGAATTATGAAGAAGATGATCGAACGACTAAGTGCAAATGATGGAAAATCAAATTAAGGAGATTAAGAAGCAAAATTATGTCTGTATAAAGAATGATAAATGTGAAAAAAGTGAGAGCTACTGGAGAATTGAACAAAGAACAAGAAGAAGCTGAAGAATAGCATTAACCGAGCAGGACAGATAAATACTGATTGAAGAATCTAAAGTCTGAGAAAGAGATCAATGGAGTATGTGATACCAATATTCAATTGAGCATAAAGGATCTAACATAAGAAAAGGTAGTTGTTATATTTATAGATCAAAGTTTATTGTTGCTTATTAGTATTTGTAATAGAGAAATCTCTTAACCGAGTGGATTTAACCGTCCTATTTGTAAAACCTAGACTTAGGTGAAATTCCAAAAGAGTGTTTAAAGACCTCTAACAAGGTCACTTTTAACAGAGTGAAGATCTTAACAGATCTGAGGTAAAACCCCTAACAGGGTCACATTTAGAAAATGTGTTTGTAATCTTTAACATGATAAGTTCTAACCGAGCGTACTTCAAAAGGGTACATTTTTATTGCGGATCACAATTCCCACAGAGGTTTTTCCCAAATTGGGTTTCCTCGTTAAATCTGGTGTCATCCAAGTTATATTTGGAGTTATCTGAGTTAATCTGATGTTGCTAAGTTTGAAAGATTGATTTACATATTTGAGATGTATTGATGTTTAAGTTACTAAGTTATTTGGTGAATTGGTTGATTACTATATTCAGTGTTACCGAGTGATTCAAAGAGTTTAGTTTTAAGTGTTTAAGTTTTGATTTATCTGATCCACCCCGCCCCCCCCACCCCCTCTCAGTGGACCAACAACATATGACAATTATTTTTCCTTTGGTTTTGTTCCCTGATTTTCAACTGCCATGACTTGCTTTTCAAAGTGTTCAGTATTATTGCTTGGCTATTAAAATGGTTTATATTACATTCTTGGTTTAGTTATGGCCAGTTAAATATGCTTTTTGGTTGAAATCTATATCATAGCTTCAAATATTGTGTAAGTTAATGGAATTCAAACGTATCCTAACTTTACGTGTTTTTTCTATATACATAGATTATATCAATCTCTATTCAAAGCATTATGTCTTCTTAAATTCCTATTTTAATAATTCCATGCATCAAAAAAAATTCTAGACCATTTAAAGATTCAAGCAAATTGCAATGAATAGTTTGAGGAATAAGTCATAATGCAATTAAACCAAAAAAATTTAAAAATTTAGCGAAGTATAGGATCAAAAACTGTCTTCGAAAATAACCAATGCTTGAACATGTAGAAAACAATTCAAGACTATAATTGTAGTAAGAGATTACTACAAGTCTTGTATTTTTTACTAGTCTTTGTATCATGGCATTATCATTACCAGTTTATTTTCATTTGTACATGAAACCTTTTCAAAAAATGATCATGAAATGCTAAAACAAGGAATAGAGACAAGAAAATTAGTCGTCATGCTTGCAAATATCATACAAAATGTGTTAGAGAACAGAAGGCACATGACCTGTTTGTTAATTTTCATCAGATTTCCCCCCTGATTTTTAATAATAGAATAAAAGCCAACTAGTATATACTACTTTTCCATTATATTATTGCTAGCATTTTCAAACTTTTTTTGTCAAAAATAAGATTCAAAATTGTTCCAAAAAAAATGTTTCCATTTTTTGTGTATCACATTCAAAAAGAAAATCATGTGCCTTGTTTCAGCTAACACATTTTTTTCAAAATGTGGGCAGCTACATAGCAATAGGAGGTCAAAATACAATATTTCAGCGCAAGCAAAAGTTGTGATCCAATATATTTCGGTACAAGTGTGATGGTGGGTTTCTTATTTTCAATTAATGTTTGTTATATGAATTTAGAACTTTAGCACAAGATAATGTTACATTCAACCCTATGAATATTTACATGTCATTGTATTGACACAAAAAAAATTGATTTTTTAATGTTTTATTTGACACTTAAGCAACTTCCATCATGGAGAATGAAATGCCAAAAAAAAACTTAGCATCCAAATTAAAAATGACCTTAGGATCAAAATTCATACCCGCATACATCATTTCATATGCATTATCTCATTCTTAATTTATTCTACACCTCGTGTTTGTCCTTTACATTGTCTAATTAAATTCTAGCTTGTATTCTAATTTTTGTTGTAGTCTCCATATAGTTTCTACTCATGGAGACAATGTATTAGATAATCCAAGCTTCACTAGTTAGGATCAACAGAAAAGGCAAGTGTTTTTTACAAATCTTTGAAAAAAATTCTTTGATTTGTCCAAAAAATTACTTTCCTTTGTTACAACAAATCTATTTGTGCTACACCTCAAAATAGATCTAAATTAGAGAACCCTCATGCATCTTCCATAATATAAATATGTACATCCTAATCTGTGATTACTTTTGAGGGAGATGTGTTATCCATATACGGCCCTTCATTTTTTAGGAATCCTAAAGGAGAGCCAAAAGAACCAATCGTTAACATTGACTTTGTTAACAACATTGGTCAAATGAGTATAATAGTGAACTTGAACACTAAACTGATTGACACAATGCTGCCCCAATTAATGTCTAGCAAGGTTTATGTCTAACCAAGTTCATTGTAAAGAAAAAATCCCAATATGAACATGGAGATGTTGATGTTAGGATTAGGTAAAATTGAGAGGGGGCTGAATCAGTATTACAACACTTATTAAAACTTTTCAACCAATTAAAAATTAACCATATGCTTGCAGAAATGAAAAGAACATAAGAAAATAACATAGTACTTATAACACCATAATTTTTGTTGAGGAAACCCTGGCCAAGGGAAAACCCCGGTCGGGATGGTACCCATAAGCATGCACTAAAGTATAGTGTCCCTATTAGGAGACCTAGCCCTATTAGGAGCTGAATATTACATAGTACATTTCTTTGTTAAATGTATACAACACCTTGTTAGAGGCCAACTGAGCATACAACTCTTACAATGTAATTATGTTACAAAATGTTCTCAGTAATGAACAAAACAAGCATCTCTAATGCTTAGATAGCTCTTGTTCATATCTCATCAATGATCTCTGTCATCCTCTGCTCTGCCATTCGTATCTCCTCAAAACATATCATCCATCCATCTATCATCTATATCTTTTGCTCAACAAAAAGATCTCCATATATATCTCTTCTCTTTACCAAGTCGGCTCTCTTAACCAAATATTACATAGTCAGCTCTCAATACAAAATACATTTAATAAAACAAATATCAAATGCATAGCCGGTGATCTTACATAATCAAAGTATAGGTTATCATTAATCATAATCCTACTCCAATTTCCAGGAGTCCATGTCATACTCTCTAAATCATCGCTTATGTTCAGCAGCTCTGTATCACTATTTTGTTGTTGTTCGTCTGTCTTCAAATCTCTCTAACTTGTTGTAAACATTACCAAAAAAAAATTGATCTTAGGTGGAGGTCACACATCCCCCATACTATCTTCCTCTAATATCTCTTTCCTTAACTCATTGATCTCAATCTTCGATACCCAAAATGCCTTTGTATCTCTGCTTCTGTACTTAATCAATTTCAGAGTCACCAAAACTTAACTTTATAGGAATTGATCTGTAACCTAGATGTGTTTCCATAAATGAAAACCAAAAGTGAATCATAACATAAAAAATGCATCACTTTCCAACAATCTCTCCCTTTGGCATTGATGACAACACTTAACAAAAAATGACAAAGTGTTCCAACAAAACAAAACAGTCTCTCCTTTCTCTATTTTTTTCTCTTCTTCCCTTATAAATTTATTCTCCTTATCCTTATTTATTTTTCTCTTCTCCCATTCATATTTCTTCTCTTCTCCCCCTTTGACAACAATGGCAAAGGTGCATACAAAGTAATAGGATTAGTGCTTGCTCGCCAGTTTCACAATATCTTGAAAGGAATCTTCCAAGATCTTCACTTTTGTACTCCATGAATTAAGAAATAGTTGACTAACATGAATTAGTCCATTAAATGAAAATGATGCAGTCTCTTCTTCTTTCAACTCTATAGGCATAGAGTTATTCAATGAATCTGCAGTCTTCTACATGTCTGATAAGTGTGCTTCAATTATAGATAGCTTAGGAGTGATTAAACTCTTCAGCAAATTAAATCTGGTCAGTACTCTCCCTTTCTCAATATCCAATACATCTAATTTTTCCAAAATTCTTGTTACTTCCTTGTCCAATTATATTAAAGATTGTGAAGAGGTTTCACAATTGTCCATCATACTATTCAAAGTTGCCCTGTCCTTGGCAATAATGTCTTCAATGTTCTGAACATGCCTGATAGGATTCATGCAGTAACTAAATAGTTTCCTTCCATGTGCAATGAAACTCTTAGAATTTGCAGTAGTAGTTTTCAAAATGCTCAAGTCCCATGAGATATACTTTAGGTTTTCAAACTTCAGATAGCTTCTTCTCCAAGTATTTCTTTTATGCCTTCTCTTCTACAATCTTTATCAAATTCTCATAATAACCTTCAAATTCATCAAGTGTTATCTTTAGGTTTTCAATATCATCTCCGTGCTGGAAAACAATAGGTACTGGTAGCAATTTGTTCACAGCATCAATTTCTCTAGTTATTACCTTACCCTTTTTGTCACCATTTTACTCTGATCTCTCCTTGGCTTTAATAAGTTCATTAAAAGCCAATTTTACTAGCTCATCCTCATCCATGCAATCAACATCATCTGTTGAACTGTCTTTCCTTGCCAACAATGAGATAGAAGATGTGTTTACCTGATTTTTGGTTTCATCTTTTTCTTCATTTTCTTTTTGTCCTTCATCCTATACTACTTCTTTTTGTTCTTCCTCTTTGCATTCTTCATCCTTATGTTCTTCATTTTCAGTCACAACATTGTCAAAGTTTCCTTCAAATGGGTCCTTCTCATCATTAGAGGTGTCAAGTGACACAGGTACACTAGAAACATAAAAATATGGTTGTGTATCAACTTTTCTCTTCTCAGCACTTGCCTCAGCTAGTTTTGAACTCTCTCCCATTCCTAAGGGTGTAGGAAAAGTAGTTTTAGGAAGTGGAGTCTTCTCAGGAGTAGTGTTCATTAATATTTTCTCCAGTGCTTTCTGAGTCTCCTCAGTGATTTCATCATTCTTTCTTGCCATAATTTTCAATAGTTTGATCTTTTTTCTCAATAAAGGTTTCAATTCTTTGAGTATTATGCCCCTTTCTTGTATAGATATCATAGGTAGCATGTTGTCAATTTCCTAATTTCTGATTTTTTCATCCTTAGTCTGTGCTAATTGTTTCCTAGTCTTCAATCTCCCATATAGTTATTCAGGTACACTGGCCTTAATTTCCAATAGATTCTTCTTGAAAACAAGTAAATGATTAACTACAACATCTTCAATCTTGATTTTATCTGTCTCCTCATACCTGTCATAGTATTTGTTTATAGAAACTAGCTTTCCTTGTTCAATGACTCTTTTCTCAATCATCTTCAAGTCAGAATTCCATATGTGTTTCTCATTTTCAGTTTTCTTCTCTTCTCTCACAGTGCTTGGTTCCTTAGGTGGTGTTTGTCTGCTAGATCTAGTGCTTACTCTAGGAGTAATATTTTCAGCTTGCGATGTCTATTGTGGTGGAGAGGAGGTGTCTACATTAATGTTTGCAGTAGGTGCAACAACTATCATCACAACTTCAGGATGTGAAAGGGTTGAAGTACTAGCACCTGCCAATCCAGAAGATCGTTTTGCCATTTTTTTTTACTTCCTTTTGTTGGAAAGTGACAATGCAAGCAATTGTTATTTTTTCATTGTTGTCAAACCTTAACTAGTGAGACTATTGTTATCTGTTTGAGTACCATATCTACTGATGATGAAGAATATTTAACAAGAAGACCAAGTGAATGGTTGAGTTAAGGCAATTAAAAGGGTACTTGATCAGTTGGCACTCTGGCAAAGTAATTAGTTGTTTATCTTTCAATGATAGTTTTTCTGGTTGTTCTGTGCTGAGCAAGTTTGGCTTGTGCCGAGAAAAGTTGCTTGTGACAAGCAAAAGTTGTTCAATGTCGAGCACCATTGAAATTGCCAAGTGGAAACAGTGATGTTGGCCGACTTACAGTAATTGGATTAATGATGAGATTAGAGATCTCTGGCTGACTTAGTTATTTTTATTGGGATATGTAATGTTAATTAAAGATTGATCCACATCATTTAATGTATGGGTAACTGTAATTAATGCATGGTTTCAAGATTTAATTAGAGACTACTTTGGAGAAGTAAATGTAATACAAAGATGGAATGATCCATTGGATCTAACCTAACCTAAGATCTACGATCTTGTTTAAGCTACAAAATATTTATCTGACCTAGACAGAGAGGTATATGATAACCTCAAGGGGTTATTCATTTAGTAAGCTGAAGTGTGCTGCTGAATGTGAAGTGGATGTGTATGCAAAAGGATTGCATAGTTGATTTACTATTTGGCATGATCTAGCAAAGAAGGTTGAATACAGAAGCAGAGAGTTGCATGTGTGATTGCTTGACGAATTTCCAAGCAGATCAGAAGGTTGAAATGACAGTGCAGGCTATCCAATAAGTTAACATCAAAGCTGTAATTGGATCTGAATTTGCAAAGTAAGTTGTATGTATTAGATCACAACTGCTGATTACTTTCTAACCATTGTATCAGTTAAAATCCTTTAACAAGGTTGACTTAACAGTCATTTGTATAAATCCTCTAACAAGGTGAAATTCAGGTGGAATGTTCTAAGTCCTCTAACAAGGCCACTCCTGACAGGGTGATTAAATCCTTTAACCAGGTCACACCTAGCAATGTGTTATTGTAACCTTTAACAGGGTTGGCTACTCACAAGGCATCACTTCAGAAGAGTGAAAACTTGGTAGCATGTTACTGGTGGTTTTTCCCATATTGGGTTTCCACGTAAAATACTTGTGTCAACTTGTGTGAATGCCTATGGTTTGTTTTATTGTTATGTTTCTACAAGATAATTTCAATTAACAGTAAACTGCATGATTAAGTTGTTGAAATATGCTACTGCTACCGAGTAGATCTGAAACTTAGAAAGTTTTTATTTGCTACATTTAGACCTGAGGATAATTGATTCACCCCTCCCCTCTTAGTTATTCTAAATTCATTCTAACACCTTCAACTCTTCCTCTATCAGTTCTACCTTAACACAACATTCATGCACAATGTTATCAATTTTCCTTTTCCTCAGACCTTTGGTCTATTCCTCTCTTACCTTAGCATATTTCTCCTCATAGGCTCCCCATCTTTCTTTAGATGTATCAATCTTAGATGCAAGAACATGTTCAACTTGCATAGTCAGTACTTCTGAACTTACCTCATATCCCATAGGATAACACCATTTCTTCCTGGGTGTGACTACCTCAAAGCATACACAATCAGTTTCAACCATCAAACAAATTGTATCCTTATACTTCTCAACTATTTTATCAGGTATCCTGTATCTATCTTTCATCTACCTCTGAAGAATTTTTATCATGCCAAATAACTCACCTTAAACACATGTCATGTTCTGTCTTCTGTAGCTTTGTGAAATCTGAATACTAGTAGGTATCCCTGTTCTCCAACCACTAGGGTGCATTCCTGGGAATCTATGTTCAATGTGTTTGAACATATGTAATAATAGTGAGCCAAATCTGAAGGTCTTCGATCTGTCTTTCTTTATTAGTTTTACATTCTCTAGAAATTGTTGTGCTAACACTTCACATAGGTTGTACTTTACATTTTCTTTCACCATTCTCCATGCCATCGTGATAACTCTTGTTGATACTGAATTAGGTCTACTACTATAGTAGAATTTGTAGCCAAGTATCATAGAAATTAGTCTCACATCTTGTTGAAAGATGTCATTCACAGTCATTGCTTGCCTATCCCATTTTGAGTGAGTTAGGGTTTCAAATTGCTTCTTCACATGTTTTTCTGCAACATGAATGATTCTTGTATTGTCCAATCTAGTAATCTCATGAATTAAATCACTACAGATCTTCACAGGCTGCTTGTCTATCCAAATGAACTAATCATGTACTCTAATCAACAATATCTTGAACCATTCTTCTTCGTCAAATTCATACCAATCTAGAATTTTCATAATGCTCAACTGATCAACATGTTTGTATTCATCTCTCGTAATGCCTTTATCAGTCACATACTCCATCTCAGTATAAATTTCATCAATACCTAGTATATCATACTTACAATGAATGTAAGCCCTAATATCTTATACATGTAAAACTCTGTAGGGTGTCTGAGAAAATGCTCCTTTGGGGTCTTCTTCACAAGACTTGAATGGATGTTTCTTGAACTTATACCTAGTTTGATCTACAACATCATAAATAATAGGCACATCCATAGCTAGATGATGTAAATACCTCTTTCATGCTGAATTTTGAGTTTTCACTTCAATCGATCATGCAAGGCAAATGTAGGATAGACTAAATCTATTTTCTCACTAATCTCCTTAGGTCTCTCTTTTTCAAATGGTAAGGAAATAGATTATCATATGGTGCTTTATACAATGTTAAGTTACAAAATTTCACTTTACCTAATACTGTCCATTCAGCTGTAGATCTCGTGATCAAAATATATGCATCAGCTAATGTTGCACTCTTAATTGTATACTCCATGATGTCGTCCATGCTCATACCTAAGCTCGCATGAGCTCAATCCACAAGTTACAGGGTTGGATATATTCTGATGTCTTTATCCAATGCTCCCCCTAAGGCCATGATCGACCAATTAGGTCGATTCTTCTTTGCTACCATTGGGCAAAGATACAGTAGCATCTATTGTCTCTCCCTGAACCAATATCTCACTTGTTTCTTTGATCTTCCATATATTACCACTGTTGGTATCTTCTGATTTCTTAAACCAACTGTCAAAATCATTCTTTAAATCTGCAACACTCTTGCCAATATCATTTTCATTCTTCTGTGTATTCATAGTAGGTGGTGCTCTTCTGTTGTTTACTCCATTATACCTGCAAAACTTCGTTATATATGATATGGATTATTGCATTTGTAACATATAGGAGGTCTTCTTTCCTGATTTACTTGCACCTTATAGTACTTCACAATGTGTCCAATGTTATTACATTTGTAACATGTAGGTTTCATTGTAGGTTCTCTTCCATTGTTTTGTCTATTTCCATGTTGATTAGGTTTCTTGCATTTTGCTTTCTTTTTCCCATATCCATTACAATTAAAAAAATAACCAGAAAAGGTATTAAAAGGGGCATTACCTCTGCAATCTCTTTTCATGTGTCCAAACTTGTTACAACCAAAGCATCTACCTCTAAAAGGTCTGATATGCTCTCTAGGTTCTTCAATAGTAGGTTTTTCAACATCAATCTTTGCATCATGTTTCTCTTCCTGATTCTTTGAGCATTCAGCTTCATTGAAGCCAATACCAGATATATCACCTTTAGATTTTTTTCTCTCTCTTTGTCCATCAATCAAATCACTGCTGGTGTGAAGTTTCTCAATGTGTTTCTTTACCTCAACAAGTTCACCTTTTATAATATGATCATATTTCTCCAGTTCTAGATACTTGTTCTTGTAGTTGTTAGCCTCATTCTTCATTTTTTCTAATGCACTATTCAAATTTTCTTCAATCTTCTTCTTAGAATCCTTTTGTAATTGAATCTCTTTAGTCATAGCTTCATTCACAAGTTTCAAAGTTTCATTTTCTTCTTCAAGTTGCTTCATCTAACCTGAATTGTCTTTGTCTGAACCTTCTTTTATCTGAACCACAAGATCCTATCTCTGACTTCTGGAAAGTTCAAGATGGTCTCTGAGTTTCTTTATAAACTTCTTAGCTCTTCACATGTTGAATCTTAATTCTCCATTCTCTATTTTGGCTTTGTCAAGGTCTTATAGTGCAGCATCAAAGTTTTCTTGCAAACTGTCCAAATCCATTCTGATCTCCCTTAAGCTATTAGACTTTCTCTCCAAGGGCCAAAAGCTCTGATACCAATTGTTAGGATTAGGTAATACTAAGAGGGGGGTGAATTAGTATTACAACACTTATTAAAACTTTTCAACCAATTAAAAATTAACCATATTCTTGCAAAAATGAAAAGAGCATAAGAAAATAACACAGTACTCATAACACCATAATTGTTGTTGAGGAAACCCTGGCCAAGGGGAAACCCTGGCAAGGATGGTACCCACAAGCATGCACTAAATTATAGTGTCCCTATTAGGAGACCTCGCCCTGTTAGGAGCTGAATATTACATAGTATATTTCCTTGTTAAAGGAATAACAACCCTATTAAAGGTATACAACACCCTTTTAGGGGTCAACTAAGCTTACATCTCTTACAATGTAATTCTGTTACAAAATGTTCTCAGTAATGAACAAAACAAGCATCTCTAATGCTTAGATAGTTCCTGTTCATAGCTCATCAATGATCTATGTCATCCTCTGCTCTTCCATTCATATCTCCTCAAAACATATCATCCATCCATGAATCATCTATATCTTTGCTCAACAAAAAGATCTCCATATATATATTTTCTCTTTACCAAGTTGGCTCTCTTAACCAAATATTACATAGTCGGCTCTTAATACAAAATACATTTAATAAAACAAATATCAAATGCATAGTTGGTGCTCTTATATAATAAAATTATAGGTTATCAATAATCATACTCCTACTCTGATTGCCAGGAGTCCATGTCATACTCTCTAAATCATCACTTCTATTCAGCTGCTTTGTATCACTGTTCTGCTGCTATATGTCTGTCTTCAAATCTCTCAAACTTGTTGTAAACATTACCAAAACAAAATCAATCTTAGGTGGAGGTCACACATCCCCCATACTATCTTCCTCTAATCTCTCTTTCCTTAACTCATTGATCTCAATCTTCGATACCCAAAATACCTTTGTATCTCTGCTTCTGTACTTAATCGATTTCAGAGTCACCAAAACTTAACTTTATAGGAATCAATCTGTAACCCAAATGTGTTTCCATAAATGACAACCAAAAGTGAATCATAACACACAAAATAGATCACTTTCCAATAGTTGATTATTGTCTTTTTTTCATACCAAAAACCATAATTGAAAGCATTGTCACAATCTATAAATGATACTGGCTTATACCCGACACAACAATATCCCAATTAGTTAAATTAACCAACACATATTCAATTGGTACAATAGACGTTGTTGTGGCAATTCATAGTAAAATTCCAACCCAATTCTAGCTACATGTTAAAGATAGAGAATCACTTTATAATACAACTACAGTAAGTAGTGTTTATAATCATAAGCCTCTATTTTTATGTGTCATGCATTGAATAGCTCATGTACACAAACAACCAACCCAATTATTTGTGTTACAAGTTACAATTTCAAGCAATCATGCCAATACTTATGCAACTCCCTAACAAATCCTTGCTTTAGTGAAGACATTGTTACTCCTACTAAAAAAGAATTGCAGTGGGCCAAGAGGAACATATGTGATAAAATCAACATTGTCTACTTTCATTGATGTACTGAATGAAAATTTTACAAAGGAATCCCTCCAAAAACTTGCCTCATCAAATATTCAAGTTCATAGAAAAACTTTTCATATAGATTCTAATTTTTGCTATGCTGTCCCACCATGCTTTAACACTTCTCGTTATATTTTTTCCACTAATAGCGCATTGGACTACTCAAGACAAAGAATGCTCATTTTCCACCATTTTAGCCACTCTACAATAAATGCCACAACATAGTTTACTTGATGAATACTTCTTCCAATAACAATAGTCATTTCACCACATGTGCAGAAACTACGACTTTTACATACTAGGCATTCTTGCAATGTGTTATTAACACTGTAGATGACACATTTCACTACAATTTGCATACCATCATCTTACAACAAAAATTTCTAAACCTCACCAATGTATCATTTGAAAACTACAAAAAATATATGTCCACACTTGTATATGTCATGCGTAGATTCCTAATAGAGGGAACACTCACAATTGCAATGAATAACTCTATCATTGCTATTTCATGAGAAGATATGAATATAATACTCTGAACACTATTGTTCTTTAGAAATCTAATTTAAGAGCATGATTTTGTTACTAAACATCAACCCTAAATTCAATCTTCTATGTCAATTGCAGAGTATCTAAAAGAAAGTTGCGCACACCAATATACAAAGTTTTGGCCTTTGTAAAATTTTTTATAACATATATTTTTCTACACGTTGGTTGATTAATTTGTTTTATTTTTTCATCTAGGCCACTAATTTATAGTCTTCTCACAACATTATCATAGCTTTAACTCTATTTAATTTTTTTATCGATTCAAAAAGCTCTATACTCACAATACAATACATAGTCTATTATTTGCCACGATTATCCATTTCATTGTACACATTCAATTTTTTCTCCTTTTCTCTCCAAGCCTTTACTCAACCCTTACTTTTATCTTTTTTACCTCTTGTACAAACAACAATGCTATATCAGATAAGCATACACAACTGCTCCAAAATGACTTTAATCTTACAACAATGCAAGCTAAAACAAATCTCATCAATTTTTATTCTTCCACATATATTTGTCATCTATTAATTGTCACATCTAAAAAAATGCATTGTCGAGTAAATGTATTATGAACCCAACAATCATGGAGTCTTTTTTCCTTAATTTTCCACATTTAATTTCAAAAAATACAGCAAGAAAATTATAGCAGACCAATCAACTAATTTTACAAAAATGCACAAAATAATATTTTTGAAATGTGAATATCCCATACTATATCAAACTATACCTGACAACCAAAAATTTATCTTTGCTTCTAAAAAATTAATAGATGGGTGCTCAACCAAAAATATTAGTTTACGCCCCCCAACTCTTGCTCACTCGCTCCACTCTATCTCACACCTTGCCCAAAAAACAATACAATTCATGGGCCTTCAAACAAATTGCATTTATCTAACTTTTAAAAGCTTTAAGTTTTAAAAAAACTTTAAATAAGTATTCTTCACAATAACCAAAAGAAGATGCATTTTACATCTTCGTCCAATTGCAGAGTTCTCTTCAATTTTGAGCAATTTTGTTTATTTTTCTCATATAGCATTGTCCTTTAAGAAAGGGATATAGAATAACCCAGCAAGGGTTGAGCAACATTTTAGAAAGGGATTTCAAAATCTATAGAAGAACCCAACAAGGATTGGACAGTAGTCAATCCAAGGCATCATTCAATTTGCTTTTCACTTTGTCATTTTTTTGCATTCTTTTGCTCTGCATTTCTTTCATTCTAGCCTAGTACTTGGATTGCCTTTACCCACCCATATATGCTCAAGAATAATTCAAAGCATCATAAGAAATTTTAGAACTACTAAAATAATTCAATTGTCCATAGCTAAACCAAGAGCTAATCATAAATCATTTGAACAACCAACCTATAACAATAAACGCTTTTAAGAGAAAGTTATGCCATAGGTAAACCAAGCAATGAAATAAGAAAAATAAACCACCATACGTCAAATTCGTTCCTCACCTCTTTCTCGGTCATTTCTCTACTCTTTCTCTCACCTTAATCACATGAAAATGCAATTAATGAGATTTGAAATAAATCCCATAAAATTTTATTCTATCACATACATCTCAACAACTATTAAATGCCATATCTAATACAATGCACCACCAAGTAAATGAATTATAGGCACAACACATGTGGAGTCTTTTTTTTTCCAATTTCCCACATTAAAAACTAAAAAAAGAACACTTGCATTGGCTGTGCCATGATTGAGTATTCAAATTGCTCATTTTAATTGCCACGACAATGAGAAATAGGCACAATAGGAAAATGACAATGAATTTTTTGAATGTCAGGTCATGTGTGAGCCAAACCAAGATCTGGATAGTGTCATCACATAACAACTTGTTCCAACACAAATATTTAAAGAAACTTGCCTTGTTTATTGATTGCAATTTGATTTACATCTAATATCAAGTTCCAGAGTGCTTCCCATATTGATAGAGTTTTGTTGTGCTGCCAAAACATTCTATTTACAATGAGCTCTCTCATATTTATAGAGGAGAGGATATGAGAAAAAGATGGGAGAGATCCAACTAACTTTGACTTATTCCACATCACAGTCCAATATATTTTGACTTGCAATGTGATTACATGTAATTACATGTTTTCACTTTACATGTAATATGTCAATACAAAATTACATAATGCATGACTGAAAATAAACGAAGTATTCAAAGATACAACTTCTTGCCAACACTCTTCGCTAATGGAGTCTTCATGTCTTTGCTTGGTAATCTGTGCTTTAGAGTCCTTGGGTTTCAGTATGTGTATATGAGAATCTGAAACAGAGTTGCAAAATGGTTTTGGAAGATTCTCAAAGTTGGACAAAATTCTGACAAAAACCATTTAAAGACAAAGGAAAAACCTAAAAAATGCAAGAAAGGGATCAAAATTGACACAGTCTAGGATGAGTTGCAATTTGAGTTTGTTGGTGTAATTAAGTATTCTTAATTATACTTTACTTAAGCTTACTTAGAATAATGCACACATAGTAGTTTGCATACGTGACACTTAGGAGTTTGCATCTTATTTTAGCATGTAGGAGAAACTCCAATTTAGGTGGTGATATTTGTTACCACATTCCACTTTATGTGTTTTCTCCACCTTTAGTGCATTTAACACTTTATCATCCTTACAATGTTGCACATACTTAATTGCACGATGGAGGATGATCCATCTTTGGTGGACATGATGTGATTCCATCTAGTGTGGGTGATAGGTTATCTCTTGCTTATCTCCTAGTTATCATGTCTTGCATATATATTCAAGAATATCTATATAGTACATATTGATTATGAGCATTATATGCATTACTGATCATTATTGAATTCGTTCAATCAATTGATCATATCATATTTGTCTCTCTTGTTTATGTTATTCATTGGGCTTCTAGATCTTGGCATATTGTCTTAGGAAAATTCTTACATTGTATCAATGCCATTGGAGCATTCATTGCATAGCCTTGGGAGAGTTTTTTACTGCATTTATTAGAGGGCTTCAATTCACATCCTAGAACCAGCATTTTTTGGGAGAGTCTAGCGAAAGATCAGACCTCACCATTGCATCTGGGAGGTTGTTCTGATGAATTTTAACTATAAATTTTCCTATCTTGGGCGAAAGACAAATCTGAGGTTTTTTTTGCAAATTAGGCTTGTACGACCCGATCTACAAGCGGTGCGGTTTATTTTTGTCAAAAAAAAATGAATTTTTTTTCTTCAGATCTGAGCTATTTTTTGTCATTTTTTCATCATTATTTTTTTAAGAAAAATTGTTGGGGTAGGGCCCCTAAATTTTGTTAGTTTTCTATAGCAGGGTTTGGGAACATATCGTACTGAGAAATTTCCAGATCGTACCATGAATATTATTTCAAAGTCATACGCAAGAGCAAGCACCCAAATCTCAGCCCCCACTGACAACATTCTAGCCATAGAAAATCAACCAGGCTTCTTTTGGTGTTTTATTTACTGTAGGTTGGAATTATTTTTAAAGAATTGCATCTTCTCACATCAGGTACATGTGGGATTAAAAATGCCATGGCCCCCTCACTCATTTTTCCACCAATGATGACACTTTGCAGGCCCTACAACCGTCGGTCGTTGCTGACGCCAACCCAGTACAGCCATGTGACAAAACGTAATTAGAGCCTACAACACACTCAGAAACTCCCACACAGATACAAATCATCCTTTTAGCATCAGACACGTGGTGTCTCAAACTAGTGCCACCTTAGCAGTTCCCAACAACCATGAGCCGGCACTATCACATATCCACATCATCCGGGTCTGTTCGCACATGCCATTTACTAACTAGATCACCATGTAAGAAAGATTGGTATTGTTTTGCAGATTTTAACATTTTAAATTTAATAGTCGTTTGTTCGTCATACCTGACATTTTTTCTTTTGCTTTGACGATCATTTCACCATCAATTTTTAACATATTGTTTGGTCAACATTTTATGATCTTAAATTTGATGGTCGTCTAGTCGTCATTTTTGGTTTTTTTTTTTTGTGATGGTCGTTTGGACGTCAAATTTAATGTGGTGATTTTTTTTGTCATCAAGGTTTGAAATTTTGGACCCCTCACCATTTCTAGTCCAACTGTGGAGGGCCATAACTTGGTCATACAACCTCCTTTTTTAGTGCAACTTTTTTTAATTTTAGATAGAATCTTCTGAATGTTTTAATGGTGGTGTTAGTTTCTAGTTTTGGTGGACATATTTTGTAGAAATATTTGTTTTTGGCGAATGTTCCTATCCAATCCTTATTTTTTCAAATTCAGAGGCTTCGTTCTGGATCATACAAACACATTTTTAGGTGTCATTTTTTTAAGTGCATAATTATTTATTTACTTTTTAGATTTGCAACTAGTTTGTAGCCATTGTGGATAGAAATATAACTTTTAGGTCTAGGTATTTTTTGGCCATTTATGATCATTATAATGCTAGGATTTTAGTTTTATCCTTATAAATATTTTTTTGAGTCTTATTTAGCCTCAAGAAGGCAGTTGTAAACATCAAAATCAGAAGTCCACTTAGCCTTTGTTTACCAAGTGGAAATTGCACACAAATTATATATAAAGTACCAAAATTATCTTTTTTGAGGGGGGGTTCTTTGATTGAGGGAATTTGGGAGGGGGTGTCTTGTGTGATTGTGTCTCTTTGTCTCTTGTGCTCATTTATTTTTTGCATTATGGGTTCACCTAAATTTTCAGATTTAACTCCACATAACTATGCAACATGGAAAAATAATGTATAAAGTACATTAATGGCAAAAGGTTTAAAGCTTTACATGGATGATACAATTAAAGAACCCACTAATCCTAATGCGGATGCTAATCCAAAATATGATTGGAAGATCAAAAATTATATGGCTTTAGGAATTGTGAGACAATGTGTTTCCCGAGATCTCTTTTTTCACATTAAAATATTTGAGGATGCCAAGGAAGCTTGGGTTAAAATTTAATATTTATATGGTAAAGTGCATGAGGATAAAGGATACACGATTGAGGGAGATATTCTCAACTTGGCTCCTAATAATTTTAACATAATTTAATATTATATAAACAAAGCTAATGAGCTTAGACAACAACTTAAGGATTGTGGTGTTACCAAGAAGGATGTACAGTTAATTCATAACATGTTGGAAAATATTCCTGTTATCCTAATTTGTAGCATGCATCAAAAAAATCATAAACAAGAAAGATTGCATTTTTAGGAAAAGTCCTTTTAATAGTATCCTTCAGGTATTATTAACAATCATTTTTGTAATTACATTCATAACAAAAGATGTCATTTTGTACTCTAAAAATCGATCATGTTTCAAGAATTTCCAAATTACAATTTGATCAATTACATTGTACATTCGAGCTGAATGAATTATACTAGTGTTGCTTCATCTTTCTTTATCAAATCAATAGTACATGGCAGGATAAAGCATAATTGAAAGTATGAAGTAGGGGTCCCATGCATTGCCTTGTAGTAATTGTTGCTTGCATCATATTCTTTGCTGGTTGCTTTAGGTCCTAGGTTTTCAAAGTCCACCATCATTTGCATTTAGGTCTTTTAGGGTTTCCCTGCATCATAAAAGAGGAAGTGTTAGATCCAATTGGATCTAAGCAATACAAGGGACAACAAACAACATACAATCAATTCTCTTCAAAACTGCATATCAGTCT
>MU226208.1:512014-527362 GCA_018584345.1 Thuja plicata
AGTATTACTTGTGGTCAAAACCCTAGTTATCCCCTTTCAATTAGCCTATGTATTGATCAGTGAATGATAATTCAAAGATCCACCAGAATATGATAAGTATTGGTTAGTTTGAAACTTTGTAAGAAGTTTGAATATCTTTGGTGTATCAACTTTCTATTATGCAAGTTCAGTTACAAATCTCTTTTTCCTTTTTCCCAATTCAGTTTTCAATCAAGAAGTGATATACCATATTTTAGGAACCGACCTAGAATCTGGAGATTCCTCTTCATCCATAGTCTACCCATAGCTAGGAGAGGTTTCCATTGTTAGGATGGATTTGTCGTGTATCCCTAATGCCTGAGGTAGGGTGACAATTCTAAGCCTAAACAATTCCTTCATAATATTCCTCTTTTATTTCAATTTATCAGACTCACAAGCTGACTGTTGGAAGTGCCTTCACTACACCTCATTTGATTCATTTGTAGAAATGTTGATGTTAGAGAAGTCAAAATTGATGAGTATGGGGATTCTCAAGTCTTCACAGTCTAAGGCATTGGTGGATAATTATGGTAATCAAAGGAATCAAGGTGGAAAAGGTTCCAACAAGAAGAAAAAGCAATGGAAGGCCAAATCACAATAAGAGAAAACACAATCTTCCTTCTTAAAATAAGGCAATTCTTCTTCTTCTTCTAACAAGAAGGGAAATAATTTTAAGAATGAGAGACCATTTTGTGCATATTGCAAGAAACCAAATCATGATGAGAATCATTTCCACTTTAAGAAAATTGATGAGTTGAAAAACTTACTCAAGAGGAACAATATTGATTTTCCAAATGCCTAAAAAGAGAAGGATTCGCCACCTTCCACTTCAAAAGACAAAGGGAAAGCATTTGTTGCAATTACAAGTTCTTCGGAGGAATGGATACTTGAATCAAGTGTCACTCATCATATGGGTTCTTCAAAGGAGAGATTTTCTTCTTTGCGGACATCAAAATTACCTCACATCTTTGTAGGGGATGATACACAAGTGGAAGTTGAAGGGAAAGGTTAAGTCGAGATGAAAAATGAAGCATTCAAAAATGTTTTCTATGTTCCTATCTTAAGAACTAATCTCCTTTTAATTTACCAAACGAATCACTATGGAGATGGAAATAAAGTTGAGTTCCTTCCTAATTTATTTGTGGTAAAAAATCTTAAGGATGATGCTTTGGTTGCAGTGGTCAAAGCCAATCATGACACAAGGATTTATTCATTCTCCCACTTTGTGCCTAGATATCCTTCTCAAGCCTTGTTGACACATTCAAATTCTAAAATTAAATTATGGCATGAGAGGTTTGAACATCTCAACTACCACTATCCTCACCAGCTTATCAATAAGAACATGGTTAAAGGTTTACATATAATCAAACTTTCTAAGGGTGAATGTTCAAGTTGTTCAATGGATATTCATTTAGAAGAGAAGTTTTAAAAAGGGAAGTCTCGGAGAGCATCAATTATTCTTGAGTTTTTTCACAGTGATGTAGCAGACCCCTTTCTAGTGCCATCATACAAAAAGCCTTTCTATGTTCTTAACTTCATTGATGACTATTCACAATTTACATGGGTCTTCTTTCTTGGTCACAAGAGTGAAGTGTTTGACAAGTTTCTCACCTTCAAAACTCATGTTGAGAAGAAATCGGGGATTGCCATCAAGGTTATATGAACAAATAATGGAAAATATTATGTGAACTCAAAACTTATGGACTTTTGTACACTTGGGAGGATTGATCTTCAGAATTCATTTGCATTCACTACACAACAGAATGGTGTTGTAGAAATGAAGAATAGAACTCTTAATGAAATGGCTAGCCACATGACTCTATCTAAGTCTCTTGATACATCACTTTTGGAAGAACCTATAATTTATTCCAATCATATTCAAAATCAATATCCTCATAAAATCCTTGGATGGAATCACTCCTTTTGAGGCTTGGTTTCATAGAAAACTGGTTGTGAAACACTTTAGAGTCTTTGGTATTCTAGCTTGGGAATAAATACCTCCACATAAATGAAAGGCATTGGAACCTCAACTAGGCCTTTCATACTTTTTTGATATCCTGAAAGTGTTAAGGCATTTAGACTTATGGATCTTGAGACACGTGAGATATTCATAGAGAGGAGTGCTCACTTTGAGGAAACCTCTCCTAGCTTAGCCTCTACTCCTCCACATACTTCACACATTGTGGATAGTGATGTAGTGACTTAGATGATGATTATACCTCAACCCCAACTCATAGGATAAAACATTTTCTTGGTCTAGTTATAGTTGAGGATAATCTTTCTTCATCTTCTTCTGCTAGACCTCGTTGGGCTCGATAGACGCTTGATTCAACAAGTTAACTTGTGGGGGATCCTTCATATAGTAAAAGTAAAAGGTCACATAATCAATATTTTCCACATGGATACATTTCTATAGTTATAGATCCATGAAATTTAGTACATTTGGGTACACCTTGTATTCTAGATATAGCTTTAGGGGATGACTACTTGATATACATTGTAGGTTTGTTTATGAAATCCTATATTGCAGATTTGGGAGACATTATTAATGACATACATATTCTCTTTGATGAGGATGATCCTTCTTCATTTATTATGAGGGAACACTCAGACTCTCTTGTCCATTCTCCACATGATCAATATGTCTAGGTTGAAATAATTACATATCCTTATGTACAGAAGTTGGAGGAGGTTTCTTTAGCTTTAGAGGACACACTTGAGTCTTTGGAACATGTTATACATCCATCCTCATTAGATCTTGACTTGTCTTTTTCAACAATTTTAAAAGGGGAAATCTTCAGTATCAACATAAGGACACTTGAGAAGATTTTAGATATACCATACATCTTGAGGTTTCTTTCTACAGACTGGGGAGGCATCTCTCATACCCCTATGGTATTGTTTCTTCCTGAGAGGAGGAATGTTATTTGGTGTTCATGGACCAACTTATACATTCATCGTGGAGCATCTATCACTTATATATATTCTACATTGATTGGGGGGCTTCTTTGTCTCTCTTCTTCTCTCTTATGGGGGGATACATTTTCCTTATATGGGGTTTTGTCCTTCTCATACTTCTTTGATATTTTTCTTATGTATTCATCTCTCTTTTGGGGAGTGTGGGGGGNGGGTGGGGGAGTTTTTTCCCATTGGGTTTCTTCCCTTTGTCCTCTTTATGATAGATTGCATTGTACTTGCACTTTCATATTGTATATGGGTACCTAACATGGCCTATTATTCGGGACCCTATTTTTGATGAGACAAAATACACTGGTTATTACTATTGCTTAGATGACTAACACAATTGTATGGGTACCATATGGTTGATTCAAAGCATGTGAAGATAAGGATGTATATAGTTGTTTTAGTGAAGACTGGGTACTGGACAATGATAGCGAATCATGACAGAGTTAGTCTCTGAGTTTTGAGGATAACTTGCGTGTGATATCTATTCATATTATGCGAGCTTGAGAAATGGCAGAAGACATGTTGAGGAATGTTTTTTATGATTCTTGGGTCACAAGACTCTTGGTGACAACAGTTGTGGTGTGTGTTCTAGAGAAGACCTATTTGGGGCCAACTTCAGAGATGAAGCATGTATTATGGATGGCGAGCATGGACTACAAATCTTGGATTATATTTGATGGATTGTAATTGATGTTTACTTGCTATAGGTACCATGTGTATCTTAGCAAGGGGTTATGTAATTATTTGTGCATTGGGGAATTTTTAAATTGGCCGACCTAATTACTTATTGTAAACTTGTATAAAAGAAAGTTGTTTTCTTTTGTGGAGGGTGTGGTTATAGTGAAGTGTGTAAATTGTTTTCATATACACTTGTATTTTGGACAGTAAGTCTTGAAGGTGGATTTAACCTTCTTTAGGCAGTGAGCCTATTGTTCTCTTGACTCCTAACAAGGTTTGTCCTTTAACAGGGACTATGTATTGTAATTCATTAATAAGATTCTAATATGGCTAAATCTTTTAGCAGGGATACTATACTCTCAGTACACTATTTGTGGGTGTTAATTCTCATTGAGGTTTTACCTTTAATAGGGTTTCCTCGACAAAAAAGGATTATGTTATGGTGTTGCATTTATTGTGTTATCATTTGGAAAAAAAATTTGGTTTTTAAAGTTTAATGTTTAATACTATGTCTCACAACTGATTCGCCCCCCCTCCTCAGTTGTGTTGGTGGACTGTTATTCCTAACAGACCCACCTTGCATTATCATCTAGTAGTGTGAGCTTAAGTGCATTTCCCTAAGTTGCACTTAAGGGGGGGGAGTTGATGTAATTAAATATTCTTAATTACACTTTACTTAAGCTTACTTAGGATAATGCATACATAGTAGTTTGTATATGAGACACTTAGGAGTATGCATCTTATTTTAGCACATGGTGTAGGAGAAACTCCTCTTTAGGTGGTGATAGTTTTTATCACATTCTACTTTATGTGTTGTCTCCACCTTTAGTACTTTTATCACATTATCATCATCACATTATTGCACATTCTTCGTTGCACAATGGAAGATGGTCTATCTTTGGTGGACATGTGATTCCATCTAGTGTGGGTGATAGGTTATCTCTTTCTTATCTCCTAGTTATCATGCCTTGCCTATATATTTAGGCATATCTGCATTGTATGTATTGATTATGAGCATTATCTACATTATTGAATTCAGTCAATTAATTGATCATATCATATGTTTCTCTCCTATTTGTGCTATTCATTGGGCTTCTAGACCTTGGCATATTACCTTAGGTAAATTCTTACAGAGTTTCAAAACCCAAATGCAAGTGAAAATGAAAAAGGTCTGATATGTAATATAGTTTCAAAAACCTAATTACATTTTAGTACAAAGGTAAAATTCATTGCAATGTGGCTTTAGAAACCTGATTGCAAGTGTGTGCAATAAGAGAAAACATGCAATCAATTTTTAGAAACCTAATTGCATATGACCAAGACGTATGGTTTTTAATTAGGTTTTAGAAACTTGATTGCATGTGTCCACCAAGATACAAAAGGTGAAATATGTTAGTTGTGTTTTAAAACCTGACCAACATTTAGTGCATGGTGGTCATTGTCATCGGGTTTCATAACCTCAATGACATGTGAAAAAGGGATAGGCCATATAAGGTTGGGTCTCAAAACCCAACCTACAACTGTTAGTGTAAAGGATATGCATGTCGGTCAAGTATATGAATCAACAACATCATAACTTGCAATAGGGTCCAAGAAACACGATTACAATTGTGCAAAGGGGGATTTGTTATTGGAGTCTTGAGATGTGAACAACAAGTGAAACAATATTTTGTCTAATGGGTCCTAAACCTCGAATAACATGCGTGGAGAAGCTATTCCACCTAAAAAGTTGTCAATACAAGGCTATGTCCTATAATTGGGGTTTAGAATAGTGATTATATCTAAATTCTTAAGATAAACCATTTGTAATTTTTTATGAAGTAAATTCAAGGGTGTTCTAATAACCCCAAAAATCATGCCTAAGATCTTCAATAACGAAACAATGTAGGGTTATCCATAATTTTTTCCAAGCTCAAATTGGAGATAACATAAGGTATATCAAAATATATATATGACACAATCTTATGTTTACAATGAGGATTTAATGTTGTTGGATTACTGAAAGGGGGGTGAATCAGAAAACTATGATACTTTAAACTTAAAACCTTAACTCTGATTCAACTTGGTAGGATAAACAACAACAACAACTGAATCACATAATATCTTCAATAACTCGCATAAATAGTAAATAAAATGCACATGAACCATTCAACACATTTGAAATCATATGTAATGAGGAAACCCAATTTGGGAAAAACCTCTGTGGGAATTGTCACCCACAATGAAAATACTATTTTGAAGTATGCTCGGTTAAAAGCTTATCCTGTTAAAGATTACAATACACATTTGTTAAATGTGACCTTGTTAGGGGATTTACCCCAGACTCGTTAAGATATTCACCCTATTAGGAGTGGCCTTGTTAGAGGGCTTTGAACACTCTTTTAGAATGTCACCTTTCTCAGGGATTTTACAACAATGCTATTAAGTCCACCTGGTTAAGAGATTTTGTTGGTACAAATGTAAATAAGAAACAATATGTAAAATAATTTGTAAAACTACAACAACCTCTTGCTTGGTCAAATCCCTTTATGATCTCTCTGACTACTGGCATCAACACTTCATCAATCTCTTTACTTAGACTCATATTTATCACTTCTTTTCTCTTCATTGCATCACTTGGTAGCACTTCAACACTTCAACTTGCTAGTCATTTGTTCTTCGAATTCATCCTTTAAATAGAATCTATTTTTTCCTCTTAATCTGCTTGATTACATTTTCCTTCAATCATGCTCAGCTGTTACATTATCTTTTTTAGCTAATTCGGTGAACTTGAAACTCGGTTAGCCACTTTGGCATCACCTTAGAACTTGCAATTTTCTTGGAAATAACACCTTCACTTTTCTACTTAATCTATACCATAGATTTATTCCTTGAATTTTCTATGCATAGATCTTGTAACCAACTTCCTTTTCATCCTTGGTCCTCCAAATAATTGTATCATTGCATTAAATGCATTCTTATCCTTGTTTCTAACATCTATTATGTTTGGTAACTAACTCTCAGTTTGGTGGCTAACATGCACCGCTCAGTGCTTCAATATCTCAGTGTCCTGACCAAATTTCATAACCCATTACCAACATACACTCTCTGCTCAGTAACTTAACTCTTTAGTCTTACCTACTTGCTCAATTTTCTTTACCCACTTGATAAAGTAGAAACCAATTATCTCAAGATGATCTTATCATTGTCTGATCTTTATCTATTTCCCAGTTAAATCAACTCTGAAAGATATGGAAATTCAATATGAACCAGAAATCAATTGCTTGACATCAACGAAAAAATAAAAACTGATCTAATTCTTTCTACAATCATGTATACCTCTGATCTTGATCTTCATCATCATACATCAGTTAAGTAACAATCTCCCTCTTTGGCATTGATGGAAACATTGTCAATTGATGATGGAAACACTCTTCATCTTCCTTTTCAATCTATGTTCTTTCTTTACTCCCTCTAAGTTATTTGATCTTGTCCTCCCTCTTTGTTCATTCTCTCTTAACATCTTTATTCATATTCTTCCTCTTTCTGTTCTTTATATCAGTTATTCTCCCTTAATCCTTGTATTCATTAATTATTCATTCTCCCTCTTTAACAACAATGCCAAAGGTTCATACTCCTCAAAAATTGTCCAGGTGGTGGATCATACCTTGCATTTACTGATAACTCTTTGCACATATGATTACTTTACACAACTTTAGGAAATACTTAATGTGTGAACACTAACATCAACTCATAAAATAGATACCCTATCGAGTCCTAGAATTAATGCAGCGTGCATCTTTCTCTAATGAATGTTGGATAGGAATAGGACCCCTAACTTATCTTAGAGATAGTCAAAAACATCTACCGATAGTGGCTTAGTGAATATATCTGCTAATTTCTCCTTTGAAATCACATACTCCAACATCACCTTCTTGTCTTGAACTTGCTCTCTCAAGTAATGATACTTGATAGATATGTGCTTGGTCTTAGAATGCATTACTTAATTATTTTATGTGTTTATAACACTTGTGTTATCACAAAATATAGTAACTAGATCGATAATCTCCTCTTGCATAGCTTCTAGTAGTTGTTTGATCCATACAATGTTTGCACAATTCATAGTTGCTGCAACATATTCAGCCTCAACAGTACACTGTGATATACAAATTTGCTTCTTACTCATCCATGTAACTAGTCTTTCTCCTAAAAATAAATCTCCTCTACTTGTACTCTTTCTATCATCAACATTTTTGGCCCAATTAGCATCGGTGTACACTGTTAACTCAAAATTTAGTCCTTTCTTATACAGTAGACCAAAGTCCTTGTTTCCTTTTAGATATCTATATATCCTTTTCACTACAGACATATGTGAATCCTTTGGATTGGCACAAAATCACAACAATACCAACTGCATGAGCTATATCCAGTGTGCTATGAATAACATATTGTAGTTTACCAATCATTGATTGGTAGAGTGTCTCATTTACTTCCTTTGACTCATCTTTCTTTGATAGTTTACAACCAGTGATCTCCGATGTTCCAACCAGTCTTGATTCTTCCATCCCAAAATTCTTTAGGATCTCTTTGATGCACTTTGATTGTGTTATGTAGATCATATCTTTTACTTGTTCAATCTGTATTCCACGATGTCATTTAATCTCTCCAATAATGGACATCTCAAATTTCTTTCTCATTTCTTGAACAAAAGATCTGCATAATGTGTCATTGCCTCCAAAAATAATATCATCAAAAAATATCTCAACAATCAAAATCTTGCTAATACTATCACATTTCAGATAAACATTACTATTATCACTAGTTCTTTGAAATCCAATCTTGATTAGATATGCATGTAATCTTTCATACTGAGCTCAAGGTGCTTGTTTCAAACCATATAGTGCCTTGTATTGTTTGCATACCATGTCCTTGTTATTATTGTTATCAAATCCTTTAGGTTGTTCTATATAAACTTCTTCTTCAAGAATACCATTAAGAAATGCAGAATTGACATCCATTTGATATACTTTAAATCCTTTGTAGGTTGCATATGCTAGTATAATTCTAACTCCTTCTAATCTAGCAACAAGTGCAAAATTTTCACCATAGTCAATTCCTTCTTCTTGTGCATATCCATTGCAAACTAATCTTGCTTTATTTCTGACTACATCTCCATGCTCATTCAATTTATTTCTAAAAATCCATTTAGTACTGATAACATTATTAGCTTTAGGTCTCGGTACTAAAGTCCATGTGTTATTCTTTACAATTTGATCTAACTCTTCTTTCATTGCTTTGACCCAGTCTTCATTTTACCATGCATCTTTCACTCTTCTTGGTTCTAATTCAAAAATTAAGCATTTATTTTCTCTTACCTTGCATCTTGTCATAATTCTTGCATCTTTGTCTCAAATTATCTTACTCAGTGAGTGACGTCTCCTTACATAATTGGCTAGAATAGGATCGGTAGTCGGTGGAACTTCATTTCCATCATTCAGTGGTAGTACTCTATGTTTAGCTTCCTCCTCGATTTGTGCATTTGATAGGGTATCAAGAATATTTGGTTGAACATATACAAATATTTGATAATCTTAAGGTTCCTTCTTATTTTCCTCATCATTTCTCTCTGTAAATTCATCAATTCTCGCATTTGCACTTTCCACAATTTTGTTAGTAGATTTGTTCAAACATTTTAAAGCTTTGCTCTTTGTAGAATATCCTAAGAATATTCCATCATCTCCTTTAGAATCAAACTTACCATCTCTAGCATCTTTAAGGATATAACATCTACTTCCAAATACTTTGAAATAACTCACATTAGGTTTGTGATCATACCAAATCTCATAAGGTATCTTGTGTGTACCTTTCTTCAATTATACTAAGTTAAGTGTATAGGCAACAGTGTTGATTGCTTCTCTCCAATAAGTTTGATAAATTACCTTCTCAATCATCATTGTTCTTGCAAAATCCATAATGGATCTATTTCTTCTTTTAGCTATATTGTTCTGTTATGGTGTCCTTGGTGCAGATAATTGTCTCTTTATTCCATGTTCATTGCAGAAGAGTGTAAACTCATCAGAAGTAAACTCTCCTCATCTGTCAGATCTCAGACACTTTACTTTTCTTCCAATATTCTTTTCAACTCTTGCCTTGTACCACTTAAACAGCTAGAAAGCTTTAGATTTATCTATTAAAAACATGACATACATCATTCTAGAATAATCATCAACAAACAAAATGAAATATATATCACCATAGTAGCTTTGTGTTCTCATTGGTCCACATAAGTCTGTGTGCGCTAAGTCCAAAATTCCTTGTGTAACATAAGACTTACTTGTAAAACTAGACTTAGTCATTTTTCCAACTTGACATTCCTTGCACATGACATTATTAGGTTTCTCTAATCTCAATAGACCTCTTATTCATTCTTTTTGCTCAAAATTTACATGACATAATCTCTTGTGCCACGACCATGCATCTTCAACTTTAGCATACAAACAACCCTTAATACATGTATCAAGGTAAAATAGGTTACCTTTAGGTTGTTCTCCAATGGCAATCAAACTTTATTTAGTATCAAATACTTTTACTTTCCCATTTTGAAATTCTAGGTGGTGACCTAAATTGTTTAGTTGTGCCACACTCAACAAATTGTACTTTAATACTTCAACCCAATATACATCTTCACATCTTGTATTGTTTAACATAATTATTGAACCTTTACCTTTCACAAAACATGGAGCATAATTACCGAATCCAACATATCCTCCATTATTTTCTTCCATAGTAATAAACTTAAGTTTATCACCAGTCATGTGGTGTGAACACCCACTATCTATGATCCAGGTATCATTTTTTCTTACACGTGATATTAGGGATTTTTCTTCTTGCTTTTCTTCATTAGAATTGTCCTTGATGGCAACATATACAACTTATTCTTCGATATCATAATCTGTGTCATCGTCGGTTAGTCCTTCATTAGAAATATGACATTACTTCTTACCTTTATTTTTGTAATCTCGGAATCTCCTGAATCTTTTTTCTCTTTTTTTCTCATCTTTGTTGTCCATCTTTTCATCATTGTCATTGTCAGGGAATATAGAAGCAATATTTCCAATATTATTACATTTTAAAACATGTCAAGGGCAACTTACCTTGGTACTTTCCTTTACCTCTCTATAGTCCTCTAGCTAGTAGAGATTCAAATTATCTATGATTTGCTTCATCTTCAGCACACAGTTCTTCTAACTCACTCTTGCAGCTATAGAATCTTTTACTAGCACTACTTGCATAACCATCACTAGGTCTAGACTCCCTAGAACTTCAAATCTTCAAAGATGATTTAAATGCGGACTCAATCCTAGCAGTAGTAGGTAAACTATTATGAAAATCATTAAGCTCAAAAGCAACAACTTACCAATAGTAGCATCCACTGAAACAATCATTTGAGGAATAGATCTTAGTTCTTGTATTGAAGACACTCAGATGGCATACATAGGTAACAATGTTCTTAACAGTTTGCTTGTCACATCTTCTTCAATAATTTGTCCTCCAACACCTCTAATAGCATTCACAGTTTCCTTTAGTCTAGTGTTATATAGTGTAACATTTTCACCTTCTTTCATTCTCATAGAATCAAATTTCCCTCTTAAGATTTCATCTTTTACCTTCATAACATGTTGATCTCCACCATGTATCTAAACAATCCTATCCCACATCTGCTTTGTTGTATCACATCCTATAATGTCCTTGAATTGCAGGTCAGTGAGAGTAGATGATATCTCAATCACTGCTTGTGTGTGGTATTTTTTTAATCTTATCTGCTCAATTTTCAAGGGACCAGTTGTCGGTGGTGTATACTCATTGTCAACATAATACACTACATAATCTCTAATACTAGATAGGTGCAACCTCATTCAGTTTTTCCATGTAGAGAAGTTATCCTTATTCAACTTAGGTGCCTCCCTCTTACACATCTTTGGCTCTTTAACTCAAGTCTTTTAAACTTATCTCTTGGAGTACTTGGCTCTAATAACAATTATTGGATGACTGAGAGGGGGGGTGAATTAGAAAACTATGATATTTTAAACTTAAAACCTTAACTTTGATTCAACTCGGTAGGATAAACAACAGTAGCAACCGAATCACCAAATATCTTCAATAACTTAAACAGTAACTTGCATAAATAATAAATAACATGCACATGAATCATTCAACATATTTGACATCAAATTTAATAAGAAAACCCAATTTGCGAAAAAACTCTATGGCAATTGTCACCCACAAATGAAAATACTATTTTGAAGTATGCTCGGTTAAAAGCTTATCCTATTAAAGATTACAATACACATTTGTTAAATGTGACCCTTTTAGGGGATTTACCTCAGACTCATTGAGATCTTCACCCTGTTAGGAGTGGCATGGTTAGATGGATTTGAATGCTCTTTTAGAATGTCACCTTTCTCAATGATTTTACAATAAGATTGTTAAGTCCACTTGGTTAAGAGATTTTTCAGTTATAAATGCAAACAATCAACAATATGTTAAATAATATGTTAAATGGCAGCTACCTCTTTCTTGATCAGATCCCTTTATGCTCTCTCTAACTACTGGCATTAGCACTTCATCAATCTCTTTACTTAGACTCATATTTATCACTTATTTTCTCTTCACTGCATCACTCGGTAGCATTTCAACACTTGAACTTGTCAGCCATTTGTTCTTTGAATTCATCCTTTAAATAGACTCTATTTTTTCCTCTTAATCTACTTGATTTGGTTTTCCTTCAATCATGCTTAGTAGTTACATTATATTTTTGAACTAATTCAGTGAACTTTAAACTCGGTTAGCCACTTTGGCATCACCTCAGAACTTGCACTTTTCTTAAAAAATGAAACCTTCACTTTTTGCGCTTAATCTATACCATAGATTTCTTCCTTGAATTTTACCATGTGTAGATCTTGTAACCAACTTCCTTTTTATTCTTGGAATCCTCCAAATTTCTATAACATTGCATTAAATGTGTTCTTATCCTTGTTTCTAACAATTGTTATGTTCAATAACTAACTCTAGGTTCGATGGCTAACATGCACTGCTCGGTGCTTCAATGTCTCGGTGTCTTGACCGACTTTCATAACCCTTTACCGTTAGACTCTCTCTGCTCAATAACTTAACTCTTTAGTCTTACCAACTTTCTCAATCTACTTTATCAACTTGATAAAGTAGAAACCAATTATCTCGAGATGATCTTTTCATTGTCTAATCTTTATCTATTGCCCAATTAAATCAACTCTAAAAGATATGCAAATTCAATATGAACCATAAATCAATTGCTTGACATCAATGACAAAATAACAATTGATCTAATTATTTCTACAATTATGTATGCCTCTAATCTCGGTCTTCATCATCATCTTAATCAGTTGAGTAACAAAATTCATTTTTATGCAGTTTTTATAGACTCTGATTAAATCTTCTATGTACTTAGTATATATATATTCAAATATTTAATATCCTAATTGGTTGGTTGCGCAAATGATAAAATTTTCGAGGAATATATATCCTAAATTTTATCTAATTTTAAAGGTCCATTTGTACATCTCTCTACTTCCTTCTATTTTACCATGGATGGATTAGGTGAACCATTTTTTATGCCTTCCTTTGAGATATTTTTTGATAGATCGACTCTAGAAAACAAGTTAAACTTAGTCAAATTGATCCACTTCCAAATAATTAGGCATAAATCATATTATCACCTAAGGGTAGAGGAAAGAAGACGTCTTACTTAAGATAGAATCCAATGATATTCCCACCTCTTATAAAAAGAGAACACCTAAGAATGAAAATGTATTAAATAGGGCATGGGGAATATAATTGTTATAAGTAACAATCAGAATATATTAAGCAACTTCTTAAGTATTAGAACATTGCATTTCTTTCTCAACCTTATAGTATACCTTTTTCTTCACATCCTTTATCTTCCACACATTTATGATTAATAGGTATTATATTGAAACTCATGAAAAACTAAATTACTAGATCATATGAGAGTCAATTCAGGCTGTATCAACTGAAAGACAAACCATGTATTATAAATGTAAAAAAAATCTTAGGGATTCTTAGATTACCAAGCTAATTGAGGATTTCTTCTCAACCCCTAATATTAAAACCCTAAGTGTTAGAGACCTAAAGTTTATATTTTCATTCATGCTCTACATTTTATTTTGTAGTTGACCTGTCTTTTCTAGTTGTCGATTCTTTTAGTCATGACTTGATCCTTATTAGAACCTTGATCCAAATTCTTCATATTTCCTAGTTTCCTTTGGTCTCCTCATCAAAGCTCTTAAGTCTCAAAGCTTTTTTCATGGTTTATGCAATTTATCATATGTTTCACTAGTCACTCCCTACTCCCAATTCTTGGTTGTAGAGCTTTCTTTATTCACTTGTGATCCTAGCTATAAAGCTCCTAAATTGAGAGATAGGTTATTTAGCTAATCAACCCCTTATGGAAAATAGCATACATCGAATAATTTACCCAAGGATGTAGGATTGAAATGGGTGAACACTATATGTTCATCATACTTCTACTTAGGTTTTCATTCTATTCTACTAAAGAGTAAATTACAGTAAAATCCATACACTTAATGAAATAAAACTATGAATAATAATGATTCATACTAATAAATTAATTAAACAATTTTTAGACAATAAATAACGAGTAATGGGAAGTGGAAAATACAAGATTGTTTATTCCCAAAGTAACTTGAAAACTTGTCGAAATTAATCTTATTGAAGATATGTCTAAGCTACAAGAGCATCACATAGTCCAATAATAATATCCAGTAGAAGTATTACTAACTATAAAACTAATAATCTATTTTAACAGTGTGAAAAGGAAGAATAGGGATATGTACCTCAAGTGACCCCCTTGAGGAGCAATCCAATTGTTCTCAACAGATGAAAATAACTAAATCAAAGCTTTGTATATTCATAGTGCATACCAAATGGAAACAAGCAATATATTTAGCTAAAAGTACTTAGAATATATTCAAAATGGCGTTAACCGTCCCAAGTACATTAAGCTAATATACATAGAATTACCTAATTAAAATGAATTCTTCAACTACCTTTGAGTACCTCCTTAAACCTAGGGGAGGAGCTTTTTTTAATCAGAAAGAGAACTAACAACCATAGAAGAGTCCTAGTAGGACTATACAACACCATTAGTTATGAAACATAATTGTCCATTTCATATGAGATAAAAAAATGTATCAAATGGTTTTTTGTAAATAAAAAACTTCTCTTTGAACAAGTCTCTAATCATCCCTTATCCTTTAAAAGTTCAATAATGTGGTTTGCTCCATTTGACTATTTCAAACCAATTATGTCATTTTCCTGCAAGAACTACAATGATCTTTAGTTATAGGATGTACAAATGGACCTTTAAAATTAGATAAAATTCAGGATATATATTCCTCGCGAATTTGATCATTTGCACAACCAACCAATTAGGATATTAAATATTTGAATATATATATATATATATATATATATCCAAAAAAATATTATTTGAAAAGTTTTAGTTAAAATTGATGTCAATCATGCCTCTAGTTACATAGCACATACCTCACTTATCAAACCAAATAAATCCTTGTACATATCCTATACCTTCTTGATGTATCATATCCTATAGTTAAAATTGAACTA
>MU226208.1:534345-547021 GCA_018584345.1 Thuja plicata
TGATACTCTTTAAACAGAAGATATTGTTCCTGGCTGGGTGGCTGTAATATGTTTGATCCTACGTTACCTGGGGACTCATCTCTGGTTTTTTTTCAGCCATCCCCATCCCGAAAATGTTGGAATCTTCAATTTATGATCCAAAGTTATGATTTATGATCCTAATGTTAAATTTTTTTTTAAAATTAACTATTGGTCGAAATTTCGACCAACGCTAGAACCAATTTTCACCAACGATTGGTCAAAATTTCGACCAATATACTAACAAAATGACGAGAATGCCATGCTTTCGACCAATCCAATGGTCAAAATTTCGACCATTGGTTTGGTGGAAAGTATGTCATTCTCCTCATTTTTTAGTGCATTGGTCGAAATTTTGACCAATCGTTGGTGGAAGTGTTGGTCGAAATTTCGACCAATGCACTAAAAAATGACACCAGTTTTAAGCCTGGGCTATAGTCAAAATTTCAACCTTTTTGTTGGTCGAAATTTTGACTAATTATAAATACGTCAAAATTTTGACCAAAAAAGACCGACGAAAGTTTTGGTCGTAAATTTGACCAATTACTGTCGAAATTTTGACCAATTGTCATCAAAATTTGAGGTCAAATTTACTAGTGCTCTTTTCTAATGCATATAAGGTGTTTTGTATCTTTTCTGGATTTCTGAGAAGAATATCATTGTAACAACAACTTTATGAATGAGATTCAACACTTGTTATTTTATCATCAAGTTTTCTCCATTTTTGTTTTGGATCATATAAACTAGGGCATCAAGGGTGTTTTAGTTTTGTTTGTTGTTGATCAGCAACAGAGTTATTCAAGGAATGACTATGATTTAAATTTGTATTTAGATTTGTATGAGTTCGAATATCAAGGATGTTGTCAATCTTGTCTTTCCAGTGGATGTTGGTTATGTGTTGTCTATTCTAAGGTCTCTTCTAAGGGGAGGGTTAAATTATTTGAGTAGGGAGTTGAAAATTTAAGATAGACAGGTGGATTCATAAGTAGAATTTGACTGATACGATTTGTCTTATGTAAGGCATATAGACATATCAGACTGTGTTGTTGTCCTTTGTTCATAATCTTCTTTGCAATGTCATGTTTGACTCTGTTGCCCATTGGATGAGGCATTGGTCTATGCAAGATTTGAGGTACTTTCAGAGATCCATACATCAAAACATAATTGAAAACCATTTCCATTTCATGTTGTTAGGAGTTAATATTTCTTTGGTTTTCAGACTTACTATTTGAAAGCTGAATATTGTATAAGACTTGAGAAAATGTTGAGGTAGTTGTTACCTAAAGGTCTGAAAACTATTCCACAACTATATATATGCAAGCTTGTATTTGTCACAAAGAAGTCATATATGTGAAGATTAGGCAATACCTGCCTAAGTGATGTGGAGCTCGAAGAAGAAGGAGGATCTTATCCAATCCTCATAAATTAGGCTTAGTCTTGCTAGATTCAAGAGTTGGAGTTATAAGAGTTGATTAAGTTTTTAATTTGTTTGTGATTCAGCAAGAAAAAGACCTAACACCCAACATGACAACACTTATGTGCAAAAGAATATAGAGATGATAAAGATGATGTATTTGTGTTGGAGTACCTACATAGGTTATAAATATTTACCTAGAATATGCCAAAATATATCAACCAATTACTGTAATTGAGATTAACTACAAAATGTACAAATTATCGTATGATCGTGAGAGAATGGAAAATGAGGAAAAAAAATATCTAGACCTAGAGAAAAAGTATCCAAATTTGATGATTTGATAATCAATATTGGGGTTTTTGGGTCTTCCATGTGCAATGGAAGGGTCCATTTTGCTACAACATGCTCAACATTTTGAACTACCTCCCATATTTGGCAACCAATTACCAACTTCAAACCCCTATAGATATAGCTTCAAAAGATTGATTTGGGTAAAATAATAGAAAAATATGACTTTCTTTGACTCCCTGAGATTAGTTATAAGCTCAAATTTTCACCAAAGCATTCTAATATGAACTTGTAATGAAAACCCACTAAGAGAAAACTATCAAATATAGTATTTTTTCTAAAGTTTTATGATTCTCTAGGTCATTGTATGATGCAAGAGAAGAGTATACAAAACTTTACTAAAACTCAACGAGATACCTCATTTAGAAATAGTTGTACTCTTATATTTGAGGAGGGTTATTAAAGGTCGTAGCTCCGATACCATGTAGAAGATAAAAATTAACTAAAAGTTCTAGTATCACACTAGTACATTTGACCCAAAAAATTGACCAACATTTCCCACAAAGCATTAAAATGGTTTTTCTTGGTTGGTTTATTGAAGGAAAATTTTGATTTTTTTAAATCCATGCTCGTGTTCATCAGAATTACAACGAACATGGGCATATAACTTTTTAAAAAAGGGCATTTTCATTTTGTTATTGCGTAGAGCTAAAGAAGGTCGGAAGGACTAAGGCATCTCTCAACATGCAATTTGCTAGCTCCAGATGACTTTTATTCCATACTAAACCAGTTTTTTCTCAGCTTTGCAACTTTTAAAGCTTCTTCAATCAACACATGTATGTAGCTACAACTGAAGCCTCTTTGATTTATATGAAATGATGTTAATTATTTGTATTGTGATGAATATTGTGTTCTCTGCATATGCATATCAACAGTGAAATGTAAATGATTCAGTGTTTAACTAAATATTATTGATGCTATTCTCCTTTTGAAGGTTAATGAATCATATTTATTGAATGAAATGAAATGAAACCCCAAAGTTGATGGAAAAGGATCATCACCTCTCACTCCATTCCTCAATAACTTTTGATTTAAAAAAAATAGAGCCCATTCTTCCTGATAATGGTTTTCCGTAATCTGACAAAAAATGATTACAACACCGAATCATCCTGTTTTGCCACATCTCTGGAAGCACTGATAAATGGCGTAAACAACATGATTAATGGCTTAAACAACATCTCTATTATTAATGTTTTGTTATTGGTATTTTTTGGAGATTTGAGAAGATTCATTATTGTTATGTATATTTGAGACTCAAAGTATGCCCTCCCATGCTAGGGTACACACACTCATAGCAGTTTTGTTTTGAGTTTAACTTGGAAAAGCCAAGAACTTAGGACGCTGACATGCTAGGACACGGTCCATGTTCGGGCATGAACTGAGGTTGTTATAGAAAAGATTTTGCAACAGATTTTTGACTTGAACATCAAGGAAATGACAGTGGCAAAATAAAAAATCCCCATAAAATGTTATCATAAGAACTATCAAATGTTAGAAATTGAAATATTTATTACGGAATTTCATAATGGAGTGCCAAACATTAGAAATTATTAGATAAAAGAAAATATTTTCCACAGATATACTTGGCAGGCCAAAGTGAATATACAACAGATAAAATAGCAGGAGTTCTAAACTGTTATTTGTTTAACTACTCCCAACTGTGACAGTGGAACTGTTATGCCAGTTTGTAATTTTTTAAGAGTTTTATCATATGTGCAATTATATCTAAAGCTTCTTGAGATGTTTGAAGCCTCATAAATTCAATGTCATCATCATTGCATCTTTGAATTCCACACAACTATTTTAGTTTTGCTTGCATTTTCTACAGATGAGGCAGACTCCCAAGATTTTATAGTGTATTTTCTATGATGAAAGACTTTGTCTTAAAATTCAAGTTTGGGATCCCAACCATTGACATTGAGGTCAATAAATAGGTAACGAAGCAATTGTCAGGGCAATTAATAGAGCATCTCCAACTGCGGACATCTGCTTCCAGGTCACACTTGTATTATTAAGAAGACTTGATTTTGAGACTTCTTCAAATCTATTTTCTTTGTATCCTCTTTGTTATATATCTTCTTAGCATGGAAATCCACTTTGAAAAGTGTCTAAGGATGTAACAAATCAACAATCTTGAAGACAAAAACAAGTTTTTCCAAGTTATTTTGATCATCAAAGAGTTTTCTTTTTTCCTTCTCGCAACATCCATTTGTGAATTTGTAAGCAATACTTATGTCTACATGTATCTACTCACATTTAGCAGTAGCACTGTGTATTCCCCTTTCAAGGTTTACTTTATATCTAAGATTACTCATCTTTACTTTGAGTCTGCCTTGAGTAGCATAATTGCATATATTGAAGAGGTAACAAAAATATTACCCACCATTCCACATCAAGTCGAGGACCTTTTATGAGAGATTTTTTCAGCACTTCAATCAATTCGGATTGATATCAATCTTATCCTTCACCTTCTCCAATTGTACTTGTTTAATCTTTAGCTATTTGTCAAAATATTTAGGACCTTCACCATTATTTTTTCCAATTGTTACAACTGGTATCGATGAAAACAAGATAATCCTAAACCTCGTAAGTATATTATCTTCTAACATGTTGTATACACTATCGACATTTTTCAGTCCAAAGCCTATAAAAAGATAAATGGAGTAAACAACATGATATAAAATTTTGTAACTATTATGAGGTTGGCTAGGGAAGGCTAGCAAGACTAACTCATCCATGTTCCTCTGCCACTATCTATACACTAATTCTTCCTTAAGTTTTTTCAAGTAGTGCACATGGATAGGTTGGAGATCCACATAAAAAGAGACTTGTTCAAATGGAGTATGTGTATGTGAAACTCTTCATAACTTCAGTAATCTAAACAAAAAAGGGAATTTTCCCCTAAAACAATTCCTATACAAAGACAAAAGCAAAGCTATCAATGATTATCAATGCTCCATATATTGTCATCACATAATTGCCCAAAGGCACCATAAGTTGGTTGGTAGTGGCTCTAATTGGTTGCAACGATCCAACATTCTGCTATTGCAAGTGTGAACCTTGCACTGTATATGTAAAGAGACCACTTCATCGTAAGCTAATTAGTAGTGTCTCTAATTGGTTGCAACAATCCAATATTCTGGCATTGTAAGTGTGAACCTTGCACTACAGATGCAAAGAGATCACTTCCACTAGACAATTCAATACTTCCACAAAACTAAACAATAGGAAACTAGTAATATGATCTTGCAGTTGAAGGAAAATAAGGTATTTCCAAAAGGCCTTCCTTTGAAAGCCTCTTCCTAGATGTTTCAACCAGATATTGCAGATTTGGGAGAAATTTGTTAAAGCAATCTTGGTAAGTTGATAGTACACCATCTTTTATGTATGATGCTAAGACTTTAACATTAATTGATGTTAGAATGAATTTAGAATAACTAAGAGGGGGGTGAATCAGTTATCCTCAGGTCTAGATGTGCCCATTTAGACTTTATACCAATTTGAACAACTCAGATCTGCTCGGCAGCAATAACATAAAATAATAACATACATATGCAGTTTACTATTCAGATGTAATCAGCTTGTAGAAACTTAACAGTAAAACACAACATAAACATTCACACAAGTTGACACTAGTATTTAACGTGGAAACCCAATTTGGGAAAAACCACCAATAACATGCCATCAAGTTTTCACTCTTCTGAAGTGAGCTCTGTTAGGATCCAACCCTGTTAAAGGTTACAAAACACATTGCTAATTGTGACCTAGTTAAAGGATTTAATCACCCTGTTAGGAGTGGCCTTGTTAGAGGACTTAGAACATTCCACCTGAATGTCACCTTTCTTAAAGGATTTATGCAATGATTGTTAGCTCAACCTGGTTAAAGGATTTTGACTAATACAATGGTTAGAAAGTAATCAACAGGTGTGATCTGATACATACAAATTACTTTGCAAATCCAGATCCAATTAAGCTCTAATGCTAATTCACTGAGTGGCCTTCATTATCATTTCAATCTTCAGATCTGCTTGGAAAACCTTCAAGAAATCAATCTTGCAGCTCTCTGCTTCTCTGTTCAGCCTCCTCCGCTAGATTATGCCATTCAGTCAATTAACTATGCAAGCCTCTTGCATACACTTCTTACACTTTTCATGAATAACCCCTTGAGGTTATCATATACCTCTTCATCTAGGTCAGATAAATATTTTTCCGCTTAATCAAGATCGTAGATTTTAGGTTAGGTCAGATCTAATGGATCTTTCCATCTTTACATTTAATTTACTTCTCCAAAGAAATCACTAATTAAATCTTTGATCCATGCATTAATTACGGTTACCCGTGCATTTAAATAGAGTGGACCAATCGCTCTTATCCTTAATTAACTTTACATATCCTAATAAAATCAATTATGTCGGCCAAAGATCTCAAATCTCAACAATTACCAAAATACTGACACTCGGCCAACACTGTGTTCTTCCACTTGGTCATCACCGTTTTCCTCGGCAATTTACTGGTGCTCGGTCATCACTGACTTCGCTCAGCATAAATTGTTCACAGTAAACTGTCATCAAAAGATAAACAACACATTACTTTGCCAATGTGCCGAATGATCAAGTACCCTTTTGATTTCCAATAACTCAACCATTCCACTTGGTCTTCTTGTTAAATCTCCTTCATCAATCAATAATATGGTACTCAAACAGATAGCAATAGTCTTACAAGTTAAGGTTTGACATCAATGAAAAAATAACAATTGTTTCCATTGTAGCTTTCCAACAATCTCCCTCTTTGGCATTGATGGCAACACTAAACAATAATTTTCAACCATAGTTACCATACAATCCAAAAAGTCTGCATGTGTTCCTTGATATGAACAAATCTTCATTAATATCTTTAGCTTCATTTTGATTCTCATCTTGTAAAACTTTTTCCTTCTGTGTCTATAATCACACTGAAATCTTTCTGTTTGTGTTCATCTATAGACTCCCTCTTTCATTAACCTCTCCCTCTTTGACAACAAACTCTTTTTCAGTAATCTCTCCTTTATCTCTAAGTATAGTAAACATCTCCCTCTTTCAGTAAACTTCTCCCTCTTTGACAAAAATGCCAAAGACATTGACATCTTCATCATGTAGATTCTTCTATTCTAAACTCTGTATCATGTTGTTCTTGTCATCTTTCTTATGACTGATCCTCTTTTCTGTCTTTGTCTGTCTTTCATAGCTTTAGGTAGCATCCTAAAGTGTGACTGCCTATGCATCAATGTGTAAAATATTCTAAATATAACATTTGATGCAACAATTCCATTCTGAACTAATTAGCCTCAGTTAGGAGAATCACCCCTAATTTACCTTACTATTACTCATGAGCATCCTTGGGTAGTGCCTTTGTAAATATGTCTGCTAACTCTTCCATAGTATTCACATATTCTAGTCTCACTTCCTTCTTCTGAACTAGCTCCCTCAAGTAATGATACTTGATAGCTATATGCTTTGTCTTAGAGTGCATAACAGGGTTCTTAGAAATATTAACGACACTCATGTTATTACAATATATGACAACTGGTCTGTGATCTCTTCTTTCATACCTTTCAGTAGTATCTTCAACCACACAATATTAGAACAATTAACTGATGCTGCTACATACTTGGCTTTAGCTGTAGATTGTGAGGTGCAATTATGTTTCTTGCTTTCCATGAAACCAATCTTTTTCCTAAAAGAAATGCTCCTCCTATGGTGATTTTCCTATCATCCACATTTTCAGCCCAATCAGAATCAGTATACACTCTGAGTTCAAACTTGTCATTCTTTTTGTAATACAGACCATAGTCATCTGTTCCTTCCAAATATCTCAGAATTCTTTTTACCATCATCATATGAGATTCCTTTGGATTAGCAAAAAATCTCACAACAATACCAACAGCCAGTGCAATATCAAGTCTTCTATGTACAACATATTACAGCTTTCCAATCATTGATCTGTAAAGGGTTTGATTCACTTCTTTTATCTCATATTTTTTGTTAAGTTTTGTCCAATAGCCATGGGTGCACTCACTGGTTTTGAATCTTCCATTCCAAAAGTTTTTTGTATCTCCTTGACATATTTTGATTGAGTAATATAGATACCATTCTTCATCTGATATATTTGTAAGCCAACAAATTTTTTTATCTCACCAAACATAGACATCTCAAATTTAGTTTGCATCTCCTTTGCAAATGCTTGGCATAACACATCTTGTCCACTAAATATAATGTCATCAACAAAAATTTCAGCCAATAAAGTACCTTTACATTGCTCTGTCTTCAAATACAGATTGTTGTTGTCATTGGTTCTAGCAAATCTAATCTTCATCAGATAATTGTGCAATCTCTCATACCATGCTCTTGGTGCTTGCTTCAACCCATAAAGTGCTTTGTGTAATCTGCAAACCATGTTCCTCTTGCTTGGGTCAACAAATCCATCAGCTTGTTCAATGTAAACTTCTTATAATATTCCATTTAGAAATGTTGAATTTACATCCATTTGATAGACTTTAAAACCTTTGTAGGCTGCATATGCAAGTAATGTTCTTACTCCTTCCAATCTTGCAACTGGGGCAAATGTTTCTCCATAATCAATTCCTTCCTCTTGTGCATAACCTTTGCATACCAGTGTAGCTTTTTTGCTTGTTACCTCTCCATGTTCATTCAGCTTATTTACGAATACCCACTTAGTACCAATTACATTCTTGTCATTCGGCCTAGGTACAAGTGTCCAAGTCTTATTCTTCTCAATTTGTTCAATTTATTCATTAATGGCTTGTATCCAATCTTTATTGTCTAAAGCATCTTTTACTATTTTGGGCTCAAAATCACATAATAAGCATGTATCTTCTCTCAACTTACTTCTTGTCATAACTGTAGAATCCTTCGATCCTAAAATTTGATCAGGTTTATGGTGCCTCCTTACATACTTTGCTAGAGTAGGTTCTTTTTCTGCTTCAGTTTGATCATTCATGTCTAATTCAGGTTGATTCTGTGACTTGGCATCTCCATCAGGTAGCTCAAAAATTACCTCCTGTTGCCTGGAAACTTTGTTCTATGACTCAGCATGTGCTAGCTGTTGCTTGGCAACCTCTTTCTTAGTTTCAGGTAATTCACTAGAATTTTCCTCATCCATATAGACGAATGATTTGTAACTTTTAGGTTCCTGCAGTGTGCTTTCAGCTTCATTTCTTTTTGCATATTCATCAATTCTAACATTTGCACTTTCCACAATTTTGTTAGTATTAGAATTCAAACATTTGTATGCTTTAGTTTTCATTGAGTAACCAAGAAATATGCCTTCTTCACCTTTAGTATCAAGTTTTCCATTTCTGTTATCCTTCAGTATGAAACATTTGCTTCCAAAAACTTTGAAATATTTTACATTGGGTGCATACCCATACCATAGCTCATAAGGTGTAGCATTAGTATCTTTCTTGATTTGTACTCTATTTAGGGTGTAGACTATTGTACTTATAGCTTCTCTCCAATATTTCTATGCAACATTCTTCTCCATCATTAGTGTTCTGGCACAATCCATGATAGATCTATTTCTTCTCTCAGCAATACCATTCTATGGTGGTGTCCCAGGTGCGGACATCTATATTTTTATCCCTCGGTCATTACAGAACCTGTTAAACTCATTAGAAATAAACTCACCTCCTTTGTCAGATCTTAAACATTTCAGGCTTTTACCTATATCCTTTTCGACTTTTTCCAAGTACCACTTAAATAACTGGAATGCATCAGATTTTTCTTTAAGAAACATAACAGTCATCATTCTTGAGTAATCAACAACAAATAGAATGAAATATTTATCTCCACAATAACTTTTCTCACCAATGGGACCACAAAGGTTAGTATGAACCAATTCCAAAATTCCCTCAGAAGTATGAGTCTTGCTTTTGAAACTAGATTTAGTCATTTTTCCTAATTGACATTGCTTACACATTGTATTTTTAGGTTTCTTTAACTTAGGCAGCCCTCTAACCTTTTTCAATTTTCTTATGCTTACCAAGTTATCAAAGTTTACATGACACAACCTTTTATGCCATAACCAAACATCATTATAATGTGCAAACAAGCATGTCTCATCAGCTAAGTCCAGACAGAACAAGTTACATTTTGTTTGCTTACCACTTCCAACTAGTTCTCCATTGACATCATAGATCTTTGCCTTCTTATGATGGAATTCAACTCTGTAACCAGAAGTATTCTGATGACATGTAACTGATTGAATATTTGACAATGTTAAGTTGAATATAATGCAAGGTATTAAATCAGTTAATGGTTTGTATTGTCATTGATGTCAACTTGATATCATCTGTACGATCATGTACATAATTCCAAAGACTTCAGAGAATCAATGGAACAAAGGTTATGCTTTCAGCAATGCATAAAATTTAAGTATTCACTAAGTGACAGACAACACTGATGGAGTGCACACCATCGATAAAGGAAAAGAAGAAAAGTCACAGTGATATCCGACGAGCAGAAGACAGTGTTGCCCAATGAAGCAAAACCACAAGATGTCCGACGACCTGAAAACAGAGTTGCCCGATGAGTAAAAATCCAATGATGGCTGACAAATAGAGATCCTGAAGCTAATTGGATTCACACCAATGGAACTTCCAGTTGTCACCAACAACTAACTACAGAGTTGAACGACGGAATAGAGAGTTCAGAAAATGAAAAAATATCTAGCTAGCAAGAGCTAAAGATTGACTTAACTGGTTGTTTTCTTTGTTTTATTTGACCAGAGTTAAGTGATTGATTTAAAGAAGATTTATACAGTTGGCAAGAAGATAACTACAAGATAAATTAGGAGTTATGCTTTAAATCACATTGGCTTGATTGTTTTCCACGCCAAGAATCAAGAATCAAGAAATAGTGAATATCATGTCTATATAAGAGACAAGCTTAATTCATTTACAAATGGGATTAAGGGGAGAAAATAGAAAGAGGATGTTGAAGAGAAACTAATGAAGAATATCTTCATACAGTCCTGATCAATCAAGCTGAAGGAGAGCTAAATAATTCTATAGACACCGACGAACAGTGAAGCGCAAAATCACAGAGTAGAAAGTGTGGAGCACAAAGAATTGAATTGATACATTGATCAGAGAGGTAATGTACTTAAATAGATCTTAAAATCTGTAATTCAAAGTTGCATCATGAATAGGTCATAGTGTTTCAGTTTAACCATTGAAACATCAAGTCTCTTAACATAGTAGGACTTAACAATCTTCTATATATTGAGGTACATCCCAAGGAGTGCTAAAAAGGTTGATTCATGAAAGTAGCATTGGACTTTCCCGATACCTATTGACAGTCTAAGAAGGAGGTCGATTCAATGATGGTAGCAATAGATGCCTGATACTAAGTGACAACCTTTATGTATAAAATCCTCTAACAAGGTCGCACTTAACAGTGTGTTTGTAACCTTTAACAAGGTTGGCTCCTAACAGGGCTCATTTCAAAAGAGTGAAAATTTGGGGTATTGGTCCCAGTGATTTTTCCCTTAATAGGGTTTCCACGTTAAAAATTTCTTGTGTTATGTGTGTATGATTCATTTCTTTATTGTTTTGTATCTGACATAGTTAACATTGGGTTGATCGGTATACTCTGCTTATTTACTGAGTTTCGGTAAATAGTTATACTGCTTATCGGTAATCAAGGAGAATAAGGACAGACAAGGAAAATTGACAGACAGTTAAATCATTATTAGTATTTCATGGCATGCATCTTGTAGGGACATAATAATCTAAGGTTTATTGATTAGTGGTTAAAGTTTGAAGGATAAATTTTTGAGGCCGTTGATTGACCCCCCCTCTTAGTTATTGCTAACAATATTCAACTGTGCAACACTCAATAAATTATAATTAAGATCATCAACCCAATATACATTGTCACATTTGATCTTGTCAGTCGAGTTAATTGATCATTTCCCTTTAACAAGACATGGTGCTATCATTACCAAATTTAACATAACCACCTTTACACTGATCTAAGGTTTCAAATTCATCTTTATCACCAGTCATGTGATGTGAACAACCACTGTCAATGATCCAATGGTCACCTTTACTCATAAAGAAAATAGTGCAGTTTTCTCATCATCATCAGAATCATCTTTCATAGCAACATACACAACTTCTATATCATTTTCATCAGAATTATCAGATTCACTGTCAGATGCTTCTTCAGCTATATAACAAGATTTCATACCTTTTTCTTTGTAATCTTTATACTTTCTGAAGTCTCGGTCATCCTTTCTGTCTTTGTACTTTTTTTCCCTTTTTTCATCTTTATCATTCTTATCAGGACATCTTGCAACAATATGACCAACTTTGTTACATGAAAAACAAATGATAGGAAGTTTACCTTTGAATTTTACTTTTCCTCTAGATAGTCTTTTTGCCATGAGTGCTTCAAGTTCTTCCAGATCATCATTTGTAGTTTTTCTATCACTATTCACACATTTCTTTCCTTTCTTTGATTTGTTAAGGACCAACTGGGATCTAAATGCAGATTCAATAGCTTGTGGAGTGTAGTTATCAAAATTTGACATCTCTAATGCAGTAAGTCTGCCTACTAGACCTTCCAAAGTCAAATTATTATTAGGAGTGCATCTTAACTCTTGAATTGCAGAGACTCTAATAGCATATATAGGAAGAAGAGTTCTTAGTACCTTTCTCATAATGGTGTTATCATCAATTCTTACTGTTAGCTCTCAAAATTGTGCCTTGTTAAGTTTGCAGGAACTTAACATTTTGGAGAAACATGGAAACATTCCAAGGTTGTGGGTAACCTATGGCTGGAATGAATCTCCAGATTCTAGGCCGGCTTCCTATCTGGTGATCACCTATTTACT
>MU226208.1:547384-571986 GCA_018584345.1 Thuja plicata
AGGCTGACACAATTCAATGAATTGATTCCAAGAACTTCAAGCTCTGCATATTATTTCTCACAATGAGTTGCAGACTTATGCACAAAAATATACCAAGGACAGAGAAAATGTCACAAAGCATGCCTCCTTGCATAATCAGAACTTTTTACAAATGAGTCCTCAACTCATACTTATACAATTTAGCCAACTGCATCATTTATGAGGGCCAAAATATCGGGGGTCGGATGCAGAGAAAAAGGCCTAATTTGGGACCTCTAAACAAGTGAACACAAGTGCAAAAAAGGCTGCAACAGCCATGCCTTATCAATTTTGTCATAATGGCCACTTGTAAAGGCATCCTTATCTCTCTAGAAGAGTCACAAATGTCTCTGATTTGCAATAACTCTTCTGCAGCCCCAAAAAATGCATCTTCTGACCTTTTTAAAGCTGATCTTTCCACCTGTAAAAATATCTGGCTTCCAGCGTTTGAGAAAATATCTAATATCTTTCTGAATCCTTGCCTTCTATGAGTGAGCGATGCCTTCTGCTCCTTGACCTGCCGCACTCTGAATCTCCTTTCCTTTACCGATATTGAAACAAATCTAACTCTGGGATCGACAGACTATTCTGTACACAATTTCCTGAAACTTAGGATTCTCTGATGAACTTGGGAAACAATGCAAACAGAGAAAAATATCTCTTTTCTACAGACTTAACAACCTGGGCTCTAAAAACCTTCATCTACCCCATCATCGCACAGTCGCAGGCTACGTTAAACTGACTTTTTGATTCTGAGCGAATGAGCGACATTCTTTTTCTTCATTGCACATCCTGTTCGGTCGCGCACTCGCTCAGCCTTTTACTCTATTTTTTATTTCATGTGCGAGCAGGCGATGGCATTTGTCTTTTTACACGGTCGCAAACTTGCAGGCTTGAAAACTTTATCTTACCCTTGACTGCGAGCATGCGACGAGCTTCCTTTTTCTACAGTCTCTCACCCGCGAGCTATCTTCCCTCTTCCTTTATTGATCGGTGAGTGAGCGATGACCCTCCTTCTAGCTCATCGCGTCCTTGCAAGCTGCTCTCCCTTTTTCTTCTTCTGACCGGTGACTGAGTGACGAGCTGAACAATTCCTTTGGTCGCACAGTTGCAGACCTTTATGACCCTTGAAAACTGTCTGTGCGACTGAGCGACGAGCTCCTTTCTTAGCTCGTCACGCACTTGCGCTGCGAAAGACAAATGGGTTAAAACATGAGCGACTGGGCGACTACTATGACTCGGCCTCGTCGCGCACTCGCAGGACTTAAAACATTGACATAAAAACTTGAGCGGGTGCGTGACTACTACATTTCAAACATGACTCGCTCAGTCGCGGAGCATTTGATCAACAGCATAACTTCTTCGGCGACTGCGCGACATACAAATCTTCAACTCATTGCTAACTCACAGACCTGAAACCTGTCCTCAAAAATAGCTCGCGATTGCGCGATGACTCTCAATTTGGCAGCTCGTCGCACAGTCGCACAACTTAAAGTCATGACATATAAACCGACGCGATTGAGCGATGAGACTAAAATATAACTCAAAAAGGGATTTTGACCTTTTTTTTGCACGGTAAACACATAATTTAAACAAGGAAATCCCAGGAAAGAGTTGCCAAGACCTAGGGTTTTCAGGGTTTAAGGGCTTTTTGCAAATTCGGCTAAGTGTAGACTGGAAAACCTGAAAACATGACAGTGTTGGCATACTGAACAGAGGTAAGATGAATGGACCTGCCAGAACTGACAAATTACCTTAATCCATTCAAAACATAACAAATCCACCTGATTGAGCTGGGAAATAAAAATGGATAACAGTTCCCTTATCTCCTCTAATAGCATTTACAACTTCCTTTATCCTACCATAATATTGAACTATATTTTCTCCTTCTTGCATTTTCATTTTATCGAACTTACCTCTTAAACTTTCAGATTTGGCTCTCAACACATTTGTATCTCCTCCATAGATAGTTGCAAGGACATCCCACATTTTCTTTACAGTTGTACAATTATTTATGTCTTCAAACTCATGATAGTTTAGAGATGATGCTGTCTCCAGCATTGCTTGATTGTGTTCCTTCTTTTCTCTTAACTGTGCAGTTGTGGTAGGTGCAGTGGGGGCTACATAATCATGTTCAACATAGTGCTTAGCAGAATTTCCAATACCAGCCAGATGCAATTTCATCAAACTCTACCATGCAGGGAAGTTCTCTTTGTTCAACTTCGGTACCTCCTTTTTATACATACTGATCTTTTGCTCCAAGTACCTTCAAACTATTTTCAAGAGACCAAAGCTCTGATACCAATTGTTAGAATGAATTTAGAATAACTGAGAGGAGGGGTGAATCAGTTATCCTCAGGTCTAGATGTGCCCATTTAGACTTTATACCAATTTGAACAACTCAGATCTACTCGGTAGCAATAACATAAAATAACAACATACATATGCAGTTTATTGTTTAGATGTAATCAACTTGTAGAAACTTAACAGTAAAACACAACATAAACATTCACACAAGTTGACACCAGTATTTAACGTGGAAACCCAATTTGGGAAAAACCACCAAAAACATGCCATCAAGTTTTCACTCTTCTGAAGTGAGCTCTGTTAGGAGCCAACCCTATTAAAGGTTACAAAACACATTGCTAAATGTGACCTGGTTAAAGGATTTAATCTCCCTGTTAGGAGTGGCCTTGTTAGAGGACTTAAAACATTCCACCTAAACGTCACCTTGCTTAAAGGATTTGTACAATGACTTTTAGGTCAACCTGGTTAAAGGATTTTGACTGATACAATGGTTAGAAAGTAATCAACAGGTGTGATCTGATACATACAACTTACTTTGAAAATCTAGATCCAATTCAGCTCTAATGCCAATTGACTGAGTGGCCTCCATTCTCATTTCAATCTTAAGATCTACTTGGAAATCCGTCAAGCAATCAATCTCGCAGCTCTCTACTTCTTTGTTCATCCTCCTTCGCTAGATTATGCCAATCAGTCAATTAACTATGCAATCCTCTTGCATACAATTCTTATACTTTTCACGAATAATCCCTTGAGGTTATCATATACCTCTTCATATAGGTCAGATAAATCTTTTGTCACTTAATCAAGATCGTAGATATTAGGTTAGGTTAGATCCAACGGATCTTTCCATCTTTACATTTAATTTACTTCTCCAAAGCAATCACTAATTAAATATTTGATCCATTCATTAATTATGGTTACTCGCGCATTTAAATAGAGTGGACCAATCATGCTTATCCTTAATTAACTTTAAATATCCCAATAAAATCAATTATGTCAGCCAGAGATCTCAAATCTCGACAATTACCAAAATAATGACACTCGGCCAACACTGTGTTCTTCCACTCGGTCATCACTAGTTTCCTCGACAATTTATTGGCGCTCGGTCATCACTGACTTTGCTCGGTATAAACTGTTCACAGTAAACTGTCATCAAAAGATAAACAACACATTACTTTGCCAATGTGCCAATTGATCAAGTACCCTTGTGATTTCTCATAACTCAACCATTCCACTTGGTCTTCTTGTTAAATCTCCTTCATCAATCAATAGATATGGTATTCAAACAGATAGAAATAGTCTTACCAGTTAAGGTTTGACATCAATGAAAAAACAACAATTGTTTCCATTGTAGCTTTCCAACAATATTTCCAACAAATGAGTGGGTAATCCCAAATAAAAATACCCATTACATCTCTCAAGATATCACTTGGATCCCACACCATTACATATATATGTCCTTGGTCTTTAAGGAATCAATCCTTATGTCTTTGTCTATGGGGTATAGCCTTCATCTCTCCTATAGAATCAAGAGCTTCGTGATATACTTGAAATTCCTCCACATGGGATTTAATCTTAGTTGAATCATTCTTCACAATAGCATAATTAATTTCTTGAATATCATTAGCACATGGTTCAATTTCTTCCATGCCTCAAACTTGGGTGGATTCTCCTTGAACAAATCTTGACATTTATTCTTCATCTCAAGCTCTTCATGTTCAACCAACAGAGTCCTTCCTAGAGTCACTTCATCGGTCTTTTCTTGGTATTGGTTTGATACCCACAACTACTAGTGATCAACAAGGGATCTTCACCTTCCCCTTGCTAAATGGGGTCCTCTTTTTCTTAGTGATCAACAAGGGATCTTCACCTTCCCCTTGCTAAATGGGATCCTCTTTTTCTTAGTGATCAACAAGGGATCTTTACCTTCACCTTGTTGAATGGGGGTATTCTTGTTGTTGATCCAAAGTGTTGATAACTTCAATTTTACTTCTTGGTCTATTGTCACAACTTCTTCTCTAATATCCTCTTGTATTTTTGTCTCCATAGTACCCTTCACGGTTTCTAATCCCATAATCATGGTCACAACTTCTTCCTTAACATCCTATTTCAAGAGTGATTCTTTTGTCTCTTTCTTTCTCTACCTTCTCCTATGACACCCATTTCTTTTCTTCATTTCATAATACTCAATGAAGGACATCTCATGTTGGATGGCAAAGTTTAGGGCATAAGGCATTATACTCAACAAGATATCTTTACATTTTGTCCTCATGCTTATCTTTCCATTTTGTCCTCCTATTGTGGTGGTATAAATCATTCTCCCTCAAAGTGCCTACCTCCATTCTTTACAGATAATTAGCCATGCAGCAATACTAAATAAGGAACTTGAAATAAATAAAACATCCCTCCCATGTTGGCTTTAGTGTAGGGCCTTGCGAAAGTGCATACAATTTTCAAGCGAGCTATAAATAGACTTCCAATTTTTATTTTTATTTTTTCATTGTTTTGTTTGTGGGAGGCATGAAAGAGTATATAGTGATCCATATAACTTCTTCTCAGGACAAAGAGACTGCAGGAATGTCCACATTAGAAAGGTGATACATGCAATTATCTTTTTATTGCTTCATTAATACACCATGAACTAATGAGAACAAAATAATTAAAACTATAATGGATGTCTACTGAAATCCAAAAATAGAAGAAGATGGCTCACAATATCACAAAGATAAAATACTTTCTGAAACAAAAAAAAAAAGGGAAAAAGACAAGTTATACGCAATGCAATTAACAAATCCACAACATTTATCTCACATTCAATCATTGTTCATTAATGGCCTTGGATATTTGCTATATCACAATCCTAATTTGTTATTACATCTACCTCTTGTGTGGTAATAGCTACTAGGCCCATCCCAGGAATCAAGTTGTGAGGGCAACGTAAGAAAATACGTGCAACACAATATCACAAATCCTGACACCCTCTTTCCAAGTTCCTTTTATTTCCTCCTCCCTCAATTGCAGGTATGTTTTGCAAGTTTGTGTATATAGAAGTCTAGGAAGTAATGAATCAGTTCAAAATGTCTAAATGACACTTTTGAATAGGGGCATGAGAACTGGTTCTCATTCAAATCGAATTGATGATGGCCATATGTTTTGCCAACAAGCAGCAGGGATATCTAGGCTAGAGTCACTAGGGGATTTGTTTGTGAATGTACCTGGAGTTGAATCTCTTTCTCCACTTTATGTTGACCATTCTGATGAAATCATGGGAAGGGGTGAGTAATCTAAATAAATTGAATAGAATCATTTTAGATAAAATAGCCATTATGATATTGTAGTAATAGATCAAAGAGGTCAATGTACTTATTCATCATATAGGCCAAATTTTAGATTATATAACTATAGGTATCTGAAATTCTCCTGATGATTGTCATTGGCGTCATGTTGATAGTTTCATCACCCAATAAAAGATCATCTAGGAATGCCAAATATTGCTTTGAGATTACACAAAATAAATGCATGGCCTAAAAAATTTCCATTGATTTATTTGTAATCCATGTTTTAGTGTAGTTATGCATCAATCACGAGTGGTATTTATGTTCGGGAACCATTGGTGTTCCTAAAGTAAATTTTCATCAAGTCCTAATAACTACTATGTCTAAGACAAGATTGTTTAATATTAGTGTGTCGGTGCAGTGCCTTTACTAGAAAACTAATTTTTTGGACAAAGATCTTTAGAATTTTTTTCATAAGCTTTGTTCCTTGAGAGTATTAACTATTAATGATTGAATGTTATATTTCATAAATGGATGAATTAATGTTAGATGTTAATGGGGAATTTAGAATGATGTTAGGGGGGTGGGGCCAAATGAGCTTCCACCTTCATGTGGTTGGCATTGTTAAGTAGAGAATATTAAACTATTCTCAAAACCAAGTGAAGCTCGAGCTAAACTGTTGTAGAGAACTAATCTACTATCCCCTTAAGGAACCCAACTCAACTCAAGGATTCTAAAAGTGTCTTGGAACTCACTCAAGGAGTTAGTCTCAACTCAAGGGTCAAATAGAGTTCTCTGACTTTAGACAACCAACACCTCAGACATTTTGAACAAACTTACTTCCTCTGATCACTTATTCCAACTTCTATTAACATCAAACATACACTCAATGATCCCAATCTAGGCTTCCCCCAATCCACCTAGGGCCTCCAATATGTCAAATATTTCAACAAGTATTCTCATCTTGTTCCAATACCTCAGAATACTTTAACATGGTCAATACACCATGTTCCACAGTCCTCCAAGTTTGGTCAATAGTTCTGCAACACAATACAATCCATGTAGAGGTCTTCTCTAGTCTGGACTTTAGCTTCTTTCATGCATTATTTAATGTTTACTTTCATACAGATGTTTGGCCATCACCAATTTTTCAGAAGCTTCATGATTCAAATTCCTATTTTTTATTTAAAACTGGTTTAGATGGATCTTACAATTTTCCCAATGGGGGGTCTACCAGATGAGAAAACCACCCAGTGCACAACACTACTATTTATTGAATCTGGCCATTTTGTTTTTTTGTTTTTGTGGAAGACAGGGGTAAGAAACCACTTGTTTAAGTTATTGATTATTGTGGAAATGCCATGATGTTATTCACCATTTTTGAATAGTAATTATAAATATGTATGCTTTGAACTTATTGCAGATTGCGCACTGTTATTCTGTAAAGTTTATATTACCACTAACCCAAATTTGAAAGACACTACATGTATTGATACCTATTTTGCTCATTTATAATTTATTAATTATATAGCATTGATTATGTTGTAGTTCCTGGGAAAAGGTGAGATAGAATATGCATTAAATCGATCAGATTTCCACAATTCATTTGAATTTAAAGCTTGAATTTCTGGTTGTTTCGGATCACACTCTATGATCCTTCATGCTCTTTGCTCTTACATCCCGATGATGGATCACAGAGTCTGATCTGAAACGTTGATGCTAAAAAACATACACAATCAAAACCAGAAATTCAAGCTATAAATAGAATATGTAGCAGAAAAAGCTAATTTTGAAGATGAGCTTCTTAGGGACTTCAAACACATGTTCCATTTTTTTTCATTGGGAGATTTCATAGCTAGTGGAAAAAAGGTGGGTCTTTTCTTACATAACTTTCTATGTGGATTCTCCAACTAGTTTATGTCATTATTCTTATTTGTTTTTAGATTTTCCTTCATAATTAAATTGGAAGTTATTTATTTAGAGGATGATAATGTAAAGGAGGATGTAGCTTCAAATCTGGCAGCAAAAAATAAGTTAGACTGTAATTCAGATGAGGAGGATGAAAAAGAAACACAAACAAAAGAAAGAGGGGTCTCAAATAAGAAAAAAAGTTCTTTAGGTCTCATTAAATATTATATTTTTATATTTTTATTTGTTTTTATAGTAAATACTAATTTCTTGTTTATCTCGAGACAACTTCAACAAAGAATGAAAATTGTTGAACTTAAGCAACTGTACTCTAGGCTAGATGTTGTTGAGGTATATGGTGGTTGTTTATCTTTTTATGGCATTTGGGAAATTATTTTATGTAATTTTAAGTTGCATCTTATATATTGTTAGATTATGACCTGTTGTCTTAGTTTAAATATCAAAGATAAAGAGAATGGTATTCTAGTTAATATAGTAGGAAACTTGTGTGTTTTAGTGCCATGATTTTAATAGAAATTAAGATATGGTTTATTTATAAACTAATTTTGGTTGGCCTTTAGGGATCCATAATGCTTTAACTGGATATTGTATTTTTAAATAATAGGAAACCTGTATGGTTTTATAGTACCATGTTTTTAATATCAAATAAGATATGGTTTATTTATAAACTAATTTTGGTTGGCCTTGGGGGATCACTAGGTAATTCTCTAATTGGTCAATGCTTGCCCTTTTCATGGTAGACTTCTATATTAATCATTAGTGGTTTCTTTTTGTAGGGTTTTATACTGCATAACGATCTCTTGCACCTTAAAATGGAACCTACTGTTGATTCTTGCATTCAAACTTGCAGGTATGGGATGCAACAACAATAAATCCAAAGGTGCTTGTGTATTTGAAATCTTATTGCAACACTATTCCTATTTGAAGGCAACAACCTATAGGAGACACTAATCCCATAGTTAAAGGTCAAAGTACCAACTCAGCATGTGAGACACTAACCTCATCAGAATACAAGAGATAGGAAATGTGGACCATCAAAAGACTAAAAATTGCACCCTAAAATCACTTGAAGCATCAAATGCTCGAATGATAGGAAGACAAACAGATATACAAATGAACATCCTTCAAGTATGACTTTGAGAATTGGATGCCCAAAGAAAGGAAGAGAGAAATACAAGCAAACATTGTCTCTCTCTTCCTATCTTTCGAGCATCCAAAGCTTCAAGTCACAATTGACATCATCAAATTGGTTGAAAACTTCACTATTTTGTCTTAAACAACATTGTCAGAAGAAGGCATCTGTGAGTGGTTTGGCTATATTTGAAGTCAAGTAATTTGACTAAATTAAGTTTATATATTTCTTGTAATTTGTTTGTTGATATTGGGTTGTAATCATGAGTATGGACATGACTAATTAATGGGTATGAGAAGGAAACATATACAGACATTGGAGGAGTGGATAGAGGTATGCTTTTAAGGGTATAACATTATTGAGAATTTTTTGTAGGAAGTAGGCACGATGTATGAATTTGATTACGATTGATCTTTATATAAGATGCAAGCTAACATTGGATAAATGGATTTTGTATGCAGGAACCAAAACCCCCTTTGGTGAGTATTCTAAGCAGTGTACATAAAGTCAAGGTGATGATTCTTCTAAGGGATTGACATGTATAAGTCTTTCGGGACTTACATGAGGTTGTTAAAAAAAACATTAATCTGAACTTGACGGTTTACATTGAATTTTTTGTATGTTTGTCATTGAATGGTTCTAGTTCGTATGCAGGAACTGAAACCCCCTTTGGTGAGTATATAGGTGGATTTTATTGGTATTTTACATGTCTACTACCCTTGTCCATTCGTCATGTCTGTTAACTGTCAACCTTCCTGTATAATCAGAAAATGGAAGCACTTCCATTGTAGATTGGTTTAGCCTTTGGAGTAAGTGGTTTGGGGTCATGTCAAGCACGTTGAATGGGTCTCTGACTTGGATCTATCTTTTTCCCCTGTTTTGCCCCATTTCCCACATTTTCCAGCTTGTTTCTAACACCCTAAACTGCAAACTGGGATTTTTGACCTTAGGGTCAAAGTCAACCTTTCTGGGTCAAGGTCGATCTTGTCCTTGACATAGGTCAGAATTGACCTTTTTCTGACCTAAGGTCTAGATTTCAGGTTCCCAGGGTTTTCAAATGTCGGGCTTTGGAAAGAATTAATTCCCACTTTCGGGTTGGCTGTTACGGTCTTCAGAGCAATAATTCTTAAAATATTGTTGTCAATCAGGATTGCACCTGTGATGCAAAGTGTGAAACCTCACAATCCTATTGAAACATGGAAACATTCCCGTTGCTGTGAATGGGGATGAATCTCCGGATCATAGGCCAGCTACCTCCTCATGATCCCCTAAACTATTTATTGAAGAGGAAAAGGGGAGAGGGATATGCTTAAAAGACAAAACTACACTACTGAGGTGATTCACCAAAACTGATGTTGCAGCAAAACCTTGAGATAAACAGATATGTGAAACAAAATTATCAACTTGATAAATTCTGCAATAATGATTATATGAAAGGCTTCTTAATCAGCAATAAAGAGGAAAACGCTAACATTTTCATAGTTTAATCACTCAAAAATCAGTGGTAACACAATCATAAACAATCAACTATTACACAAAAGATAGCTAGAAAAGGTATCAGAATTCTATATAAAACTCTAAGGATCTGCTACAAACTGCTCCCTTACAATGATGCCTTTTTTCTACAATGTGCAAAAAGAGGTCAAAAAGAAGGAAGTCTTGAATAATGAGGTAAAAGTACAAGATATAGCCCCAAGAAACCAGAATGGGTCGGAAGCATGAAAAAACCCACAAAAAGAGGCATCAAACTGATGAAAACTAATGTGCAACTGCTATAAGAACTCCTCCAAGCCAAGTGTCACTGAAAAAAAACTCAAATTGATCCTCCAACTGCTCCTCAACTCCCAAAATCATGCAAAAATGTGAGGAGGTCGGATAGAAAGATAAATCCCACAACAAGAGGGCCATAAAGGCATGAAATGTGCCCAAACTGGTCCACAACAACCCCTCAACTAACGACCACTGCATGATAACTCAGAAAACACCTCAAGAAGCTATGAACAGGCCATAACAGCAGTAGAACTGGATGTGAACAGAAAACCTATCCTTGAAACGAGCATAGGATAAGCAGCTAACTGACGGTCAATGCTAGAAAGGTGTAACTCATCCCTAACACAACACTAACTCCTAAAGGACAGTCCTCTACTTTGCACTTTTGACAATTAATAACAGTTGCCTTATAATATTGACAAACTATTAGTATTGCTTACAGGAAGATGTGCAAGACTCTCTATAAACTTATTCATTTATTAATTAATTATTAATCGATTATGTTTAGTATATTTGATATATTTCAAATGAATAGTATAAATATTCATTTAAAATATTGAATATATTAAATATAATTGTTAATATTTAGTTAATAAATAGACAACCATCCAAAGAAACGTATTATTTATTTAATAATAATAACAATATAAGATATTTAACTTTAAAGTGGATAACTCGCTTATCCATTTTAAAATTAGATATACTGATATTATAATTATTATTGAGTAGTTAAGTGTATTTCTCTACTTGCAGATGGCAAAAATAAACAAGATATATATTACCTATGATCGCATATTTTATGAAGAGAATTTTATTGATAGTTATATTAAATATATCTAATACTTAGTAAACGATAAAATTTACTAAACATTACATCTATTTAATATAATTATCAATAAAATCCTAGATCCAAATATAAATTCAATACATATAATATTTAACTAAATTATAACATTTACTAAGTATTAAATATATTGAATTTGATTAACATGGTTTGATTAATAATATTTATTAATACACTTTCCTTATGGTTTAAGCTTAAATAGATAATAAAATTATCTTATTTAGGCGTAAGTCCTAAGGAAATAATATTAATAAACATTATTAATCAAAATGTTTTAATCACTATCAAATAAACTCTTCATAAAATGTGCGATAATGAAGACACACTCTTATCCTAAATTGAAATACATGCTCTTTGAAATCCGCAGCACAAAAAGAAGTGTCTTAACCCTAATGCAACCTATTCTCATTTGCATTTGTCTTTTGTGAAATCTTGCTATGTTGTTTGAAGGCGCCGCCATGAGGGCAGGATTTGGGAGAAAATCGTTGTCTTCTGCTAGTCTCTTATGCCGCCATGGTCTCCACTTCTCTCATCTGCTTCTTGTATTTTGGGAATTTGATGTTCTACTGCTGCTAAGGAATTTTTTATTCTACTGGTGTTAAGACTTCAATACTGTTGCTCTTTCCTTTCTTTTCATGTCGCCTTCTGCTGCTTGCTGGCCATTTTTTTTAATAGGGTTTCCTTCTATGGCTGCTGTTGGAAATTCTCTCTGTGCTTCAATGGAATCTATGGTGCTCTTTCTGACTTGTGGTCGCTGGAAAAGGTAAGAACCTTCATTGCTACTACATCCTCCATTTTGAAGAAATGGGTAGACCCAGAATGTTGTTTTAATCCCGTTTCAGGCTTCTTCATGTTTTTCTCTGTATTTTTTAAACTTCTTGTTCAACTCTTAAAACTGTAAATCAACTAAGAGACTTTCTGTGCAAGCTTGTTTTGAACAAAAAGCTTTGGAAACTTGAAACTCATACTTTTCATCGATGCCTTAGAGGATAGTTGTTCTTTTAACAAAGGGTTTCAATAGCATTTCACACCCGAGTTGGGTCTGCTTTCTTTCAGGATTTATTGTTTTCTTGTTTAATAAGAAACCCCTTATTTATCCTTGCTGGAAAAATATTTGTTTATGGCTTATTTTCTGAGAATAAACAAAAATAAATATACCCATCTGGGTATTCTAAGCTCCTTCTCGTTTGAAGCCATGACTTTATTTCTAACTTTCTGAAAGAAGAAATTGGAGTTTCTAACACACTAAAACATAACATCTCTGTGGTAAGATTTCTTTGAAGTAAAATGAAAACAAACCATACTCTTTGCGGTAACTTTGAAGACAAACTTTCCTGTACATTAATGGTCGTTGTTCTTCCTCTGAAAATTGCGCATTCTTGGTTACTCCATGGCTGTCATTTTTCCATTTCTTGATACTCGTCTGTTACCTTTATTCTAATACTAAACTGCTACTTGAGTATCTTTAAGCCTTCCAACTTACGAACTTGGTGTTTCCTTAGTGTACCTCTGTGTTATTTCGTGCCTTGGCATTCTCATATCTGACTCCTCCACTAAATGATTGTTACATCTATTGCGGCTTAATGACTGCATATCTCCTTTGTTATATCACCGCATTCTCATAATAACATGATTCTTCAATGACTGTTTATGAAAATTTAGTACCAGAATGAAGGTTGTCTTAACTATTAATGTCTTGTTCATGATGTAGCACTCCATAGTGAATTTTGGACTCTAGAGCAGCATGTTGTTTTGTTGCTCTCATTGCTCGATTATTGACCTTCTAATAATACATTGTTTCTTTTCCATGACTCATGAAATTCCTCTCTTCATTTGGCATTAATGACTCCTCCATATTGTACAATAGCACAACTTGTTAATACTATTAATGCAGATTCTCTGAATGTTGAATTTCTTTTTTTTTTTACATGAATGGATTTTGCATCTTAAAATGAAAAGGGCACCGCACGATTGCATGTACTTGTACCTATACACTCAACACATTTTGTTAAGATGAAACATGCTGCCCTGAATGTATCCTTCTCTCCTCCTTTTCATGCTAATGACATGCTTTATTGATATCATTAATTTTATGCTTGCATACTATTTAGAACATCAATATTTCCTTTGTTGTTGTCCACTAGGTGGAAACCTGACCACGAAATGATATCCCCTCTGCAATATCATACCAGAACTGTTTGCATCACTTATAACTGGTCATACTTTTCATTTCCTTTGTTGATTTGTATGTTGGACATACTCAAGCTACAATATTCTGAAGCTGCCCTTACGTCACTAAATCTAAATTTACTGTCATTAGCATTTCCTTCTTTATCATTTTTCTATCTTGCCTCATAGCTATGCAAAACATATGTTTCTTTTTCCTTATTTTTTTTGAAACAACAAATGTTGAAAGTGTACCAATGATGAATACTCTTTTTCAGAATCATTTTATAGGACTATTATGGAAACTCTGACATTATGCAGACTGTGAACTTGCATTTCAAATTTAGTGCCTTTCTTATTGTTTGTGATTCTCAACATACCATGACTGTTCTATTGGTATCATAGCATATATTTCTGTGCATTTCATAATGGAAGCTTGCTTCATTATTTACTTTGACATAACATGCTTTTTTGAATACAAATCTGACTTCTTCATGATAGTTAATGCTTTGTACAACATCTTTCTGTAAAAGATAGGATAAATGCTTTTGCTAATTATTGCTCTTCTAGATCTACTGCATTGACTTTGTTCTCTGAGAAAATAATGGGGTTATCCTGTAGAATTCATTATACTCTTGAGTTTTTCTAAACCTCATATAGCCTTTTGCATTTCTATGATTTTCCTATTTAGCATTAGGAACAACAAACGCTGCCCCACAGTTGATTGAAGTATCGTTTCCTTAATGCATTGTTTTGATTCTTGAATCCGCAATAGAAAACAATGGGGAAACTTTAAAGTTTTACAACATGATGTTAGTTAGAAGGTTTCATACTTTAGAAAGCATGTCCCTTGCCATAACCTAGTCGCTAAGTGACTCCATGATTCAGCCAGAAGGTCCCATCCTCGAAACTCATGCACGCCCCCTCAATAGCCTCCTCTAGTCCTCCTGTCTTTGCCTCTCCATGACTTAAGTCAGGAGGTTTCATGCATGTAGTGATTGCATGTCCCTTCGACAACCTAATTAATCTTCATACCTATACATGTACATGACGCAAACAACATTAATAAAACACCTTCTCCTTTTCTTGTTGATTCTGAATATTTTTTTTTGTATTGTTGTCTTGCATTTTTGTCAGTGAATAGAGATCAACGTAATAGAATAGGAGTTAGCTTTCTCCATTGCCTAGTTCATCCAAACTGACCCCTCCCTTTTTTCTTCTTTGTTGTAGGCAAATCTTAGATGCGAGTCCATAACTACGATGACAACCAGCACACAACAACATTCAGAACTACAACAACAATATCAGGCAATGGGGGGCATAACCCTTATCCCTTTGCGTTGATTTCTTTTCATTTATGAAAATGGAAAAAATAGCTCTTCTATTCTCTTGCATCTTTGATTTAGCATGCATGCTTGCATTATCCTAAAACCACAGGCTGTGTGGTTGCTATTTTAAAATGTATTTCTTTTTGAATACCATTTAATGAAAAAGATCCTTTGTTAATAATTGAAGCACACTTTCCAGTTCTAGTTGTTTCGAAAGCAACCACTGCTTGTGTGGCTATTTTAAATGTTGTTCCTCCATTTATTTCAATTATGAATTTGAACAAACATCTGTACCTTGTAAAAGAAATCTGCATTATTTGATAACATAGGGCAGAAAATTTCATATATGAACCAGAAACATGATAGAAAATTTAAACATTCAAACCAGTTAACCCTTTAACTCAAAATAACCTTATTTCACCAGAAATATCAGGGATGATAACAGCCCTACCATTGTGAACCGCATGGTGAAAACATGGTAAAATTTTAGTGACCTCTCAAGAGTGTTTTCCTGTAAAATAGTATATGACCAGTAGTATTGCATAATCCAATGGGTCCAGAGTCCTTCTATAGACTTGAAAACTGAAAAACCCTTGCAAACTAAAAACAAACACACTACTGCAAATTGAAACTAAACAAAAACCAAATATATCACTGTTGTACTACAGTGTTCCTATGTGGATGAAATGCTTGTGATATGGGGAAGCGAAAAAGATTCCATGACCTGTATGATAAGTAATATTTTCATGTAGGAATGGTGCAATACAACAGCGTTGTCCTTAGTTCCTTCTACCACACAACTGAAACTAAAAACATAAAGGCATAATGAGCTTGAACAACCACCTATATTGCGCAATAAATGTGTGAACCTGATGCTTTATGATATGAGACAATGGAATTTATCCATGTCTCATGTGATGAGCATGATGTTCATGCATTTGTTGTGTGATTGATCTTGTTGTTTCTGTTCATTCTAACTTTTAAGACTGTAAAGCAAACTAACTGAAAACAACTTCTCTTCTCACCGTGATTACATTATTGAGTTATGCATCATTTATAACCAGGAATCCCAAAGGATTCTCGATTATGCATGGTGTGTGCCTTCTTGATTTAACCATTGTGAGCTTAGAAGAACTAACTGCTATTTAACTGAAGCAAACTAGCTATGTGCCAAGCACTTATTTAGATTAACTTACCTCAAAAGCAACGCTTGAGGTGGATCCCATTAACTGGAATTGGCAATTCTTCTCCTTGCATATTGGAGAGCTGAAAGGCATTATGTGCCTTGCATCCTATAATTACAAATGGGCCATTCCAAATGGCATCAAACTTCGAATGCTTACCAGGTCTACTCTTTAGCTCATCCCATTTGAGCACCAAATCACCTTCTGTAAAGACTCTTGCGATAACTTTCCTGTCAAATTTTTTCTTCATTTGATCATGATGTTTCTCCAAATTTTGAAAAGATTCCTTCCTTATCTCTTCCAACTCTATCAATTTAGCAAGCCTCACCTCCATAGGCTTCTAGTCCATCAAGTCTAACTCCTTGATTAAACTCAAGCTAGGTAATTCAACTAAAATTGGCAATCTTGCCTCTCTTCTGTAAACCAGCGTGTAAGGTGAGTTCCCTGTTGAGCGCTTTGGGGTAATCCTATCAGCCCACAAGGCTTATTTCAGCTTGTTGTTCCAAACTCTTTGATTATCCTGAATAGTCCTCTTGATGATGCGCATCAAATTTTTATTTGTTGATTTAGCTTGTCCATTACCCTGTGGGTAATAATTGGATGAGGTATTGAAATAAACATTGTTTCTTACTGCCCAATCAGTAATTCTTGCACCTAAAAAGGCCAAAGAATTATCAGAAACAATTGATTCAGGTGTTCCAAACTTTGAAATCAGATCTTCATAAAATTTCAGAACTGAAGAGTCATTTACATCTTTCAATGCAACAGCTTCAGTCTACTTTGTAAAGTAATCTATTGTTGTTAGAATATACTTATGCCCTAAACTTGACAAAGGGTTTATGGGGCCAATAAAATCCAGTCCCCACTTAACAAAAGGTTGTTCAACCTGAACTGCATTTAGAGGTAAAGCTGCTAACCTCTATTTATTTGCAAAAACAACACATTTCAGACACTTCCTCACCCACGTGAAGGTATCTTTAAATAGGTTTGGCCAAAAATAACCAGCTTTCATAATTTTTAGTGTTGTAGCCCTTGCAACAAAATGACCACCAACTGGTCCATCATGAAACTCTTCTAGAATCTTCTCTGTTTGATCTTCATTAATGCATCTCAGCAACACACCATTGTAATCCCTTCTAAACAGTACATTATCAATTCAAACATAAGGAATAGCATGTAATCTAAAAAACCTCCTTTGAGAGCTGCTCAAACCATGACGGCATTCACCAGTGTGAAGATACTATTGTATTTGCTCCATCCAATCCATGATAATTGCTGGTTGGCTCCTCTGATCTGCATTATCATGGGTAAGTATAACATTACCTTGATGTTGATGAGTGTCTTTATTGTTTGCAGCAAGCTGCTCACACATTCATTTACCTCTTATGATCTTCATAACCTTTATTTACATGTCATACTCCATCACATGGGTTATCCATCCAGCCCTCTTATCATTTAAATCTTTATTCAACAGAAATTCTTTCACACTTGGATGGGCAACCATCAGATGAACCTTATTGCTTGCAATCAGAGGTTTGAAATTTTTAAGGCTTCTTATGACAGCAAGCACATGATTTTCAATAAAATTATAACATTTTTCGTAACCCTCCAATCCTTGGCTGAAAAAAGAAACAGGCTGTTCTTGCCCTTCTGCATTTTGTTGTACCAGCATTGTTGAGATTGATTCATCAGTCCCAAAAGCATACAAGATAAAAAATTTCTCAAAATTGGGGTTAATCAATGTGGGAGCACTTGATATTGCCTCCTTTACCTCTTCAAAGCCGAGCTTTCCCTCTTTAGTCCAGGTGAAGCTCACATTTTTTTTAATCATTGTTGTCATAGGCTTCAAAACAACAGCAATGTTTGGAATAAACTTTCTCAAAAAATTGATCCTTCCAAGGAAACTTTGTAGCCCCTTTTTGTGAGCTGGTAATGGCAATGCCAAGATGGCACTTACCCTTTCAGGGTCAATGGTGGTACCATACTTGGAAACAATATGACCCAACAATTTGCCTTCGTGAACAACGAAGATACACTTTTTGGGATTCAAAGAAACACCAAATTCTCTACATCTTTCAAATATTAGCCTTAAATGCTTGAAATGCTCTTCTAAATCTTTTGAGAATATAGTAATGTCATCTAAATAAACAAGTACAAAACTATTTATGAGGCCATGGAAAGCCATCTCCATTGCTTTCTGAAAGGTATCTCTAACATTTGACAATCTGAATGACATTTTTTTGTAAGCCATTGTTCCCCACTTGGTTGTGAAGGTTGTTTTGAACTGGTCTTCTTCCTTGACCAGAATTTGATTATATCCGCTAAAACCATCCAACAAAGAGAAATGATCAGAACCTAAAACAAATTGCAGAATCTGCTCCATGGGGGGCAGCGGGTGATGATCTTTCAATGAGGCACAATTCAGGTCTCTGAAATCAACACAAAGCCTTATTTCGCCATTCTTCTTCCTCACGGGTACAAGATTTGATACCTAGGATGTATGCTTGATTGGAAATACAATATTTCCTTCTAGCATCTTAATAAGCTCAGATCTCATGAGCTACTCCAGCTTCAGATTCAAAGGCCTCTGCTTTTGTCTGACAAGTTTTGCACCTAGTTCTAGCTCTATTGTGTGTTGGGCTAATTGAGGGTCAAAACCCTTCAAATCATGGTATTTCCAAGCAAATATATCATTATATTCTTGACATAATAAAACAAATTGTTGTTGTTCTTCAGTACAAATTTTTCCAAGCTTTAAAAACTTATCTTTGGCAACTTGAACAACTTGATAATGATCTTCCTTCACTGATAAGCTGGTTTTATCAGTATGCAATTGATCATCAGCATTAAAATTTGACTCAAGTGTCACAAGAGCCTTAGGTATTTTATTACCTTTCAGCTGGACAGTTTGTTTTCATATTGCTGCTGGTATTTTTTCTGATTTCCATTTGAGAACTTAGCTTCTTCAATCAGAAAATTTAGAATCTTCTCATCACTATCAAAAACCTGCCAATACACATTATTATCTGGTACAGATGGTCTGACTACCACTTTGACATATGGTTGGGACTGAACATTTTTGGTATCATTAGGTATGTCAAATTTAGCTCCCATGGCTGCTAACCTATCATCTTGTTTATTTTGGCCTCTTGGGATTGAAACAATATTAAAGGCAGCAAACTCCTCAATCAAGTCCAGAACTTTATGTTTGTACAATTTCAAAACATCATTCTTGGCTGAACTTACATTTCTGATCTAATTAACCACAAGCTCACTATCACCAAAAACCTTTAAACAATCAATTTTCCTCATTTTGGCCCATTCTAAGCCATGTAAAAGAGATTCATACTCTGTTTTATTATTTGTACAGCTAAAAGTAAAATGAAAAGCAGAATAATACTTTTCACCAGTAGGTGAAACAAGCATGGCACCTCCTCCTGAACCATTACAGTTCCTTGCACCATCAAAATAAAGCTACCATAAGCTATTAGAATAGTTTTCAGACCGTTGTTCATCATTTTTAACAAGATTTGGAATGCTGGTTTGTTCATGGATGACATAATTACCAAGTCCAGTCACATCCATATGATTGAATGGTTTCTCTTCACTGTCTTGAGTAGCCCATTCATCCAAAATGATGTCTAGTATGCCTTCCGACAATGCGCTAGGATCTAAGGCAGTAAGCTGGTCATCCTCATGAAAACTTAGATTTGCATTAATGAGACTTGGAGTAAAAGGTTCTATATGGTCTTTGGCCAATGGTTCCACTTTTATAGTGACCCTTGTACCATAGTGTGTTCTAAAGAACATATGAGACCAATCAGAAGATAGATAACCCCCTATTTTTTTGTAAAATCCCTACTCAAACAGATAGCACAATAGGGTGGAAAATCAATTACATGGATGTCTTGTGATATTGAAAAATTAGGACATGCATGTAGGGTTAAATCCAGATTTCTTATGATGCCAACTGTATTGATGGCTAATCCATCTAACTGAACAAATCCCCTTTCGAATGGCTCATACTTCAAACCCAACTTATCAACTAGTTGCTTGGGCATAACAGAACTTGTGATCCCTGAATCTATCATACAATTGTGAACTAGAAAATCACCAATAATCAGGGTCACATAGAAAGGAGCTAGTTTGTGTGAACTATCCCTAGGGGTAAAATCATCAGCTAGCATGACCTTAGACTTTTCTTGAGCTGGCTGATCTAAAAGTGATATTTTAGCCAACGCTTGTCTCATACTCTCTTTTTGACTAGGTAATTGCAAAGCATCTAATAATAAAATGCTAACTGTAGCTTTTCTCATATAATCAACAATGTTGAAATTGGTGAAACTAACCTTTTGCTAAAATTTATCAGCAGTAGCGTCCTTTTGTCCTTGTGGCACTGAAACTTGCATTTTCTGCTAATCACCAGCAGATGCTTGTTGTCCTCTTGGTAAAATATTCACCCCTTGGGCTTGTATAACAACAGGCTACCATTTTTTACTACTTCCAGCCTTATTGGAATAAAAAAATGCTGGTATTTTGTCCTTTCCATCTTGCTGGTTTAAATCAGCAGCTCTGGTTTTCGATCTAGTGTTTGCGGAAACAAGATCATATTGTTGGTTTTGTGAAAAATTTGCACCATAGAAATCCCCATTCTGAGAATTCATCAAGGAAACATGAGGTTCATTGGGATCAGATTGTGAACCTTATTGTTCAGACCCATCATGATTTGCACCTTGCTATCCCAAAATGCTATTTTGCACCATAAGAGCCTGATTATGTATCTCATTCAGGCAGGTGGCCTGATTATGAGGCTGATTACATGGGTAGCACCATTCATAATCTTGAACCATATTGTTATGAATAGGAATCATTACTTTTGAAGTGCTTGGCGTATTTGGATTGTATGGTTGTCCAGCCCTTTGATTGTAACCAAAATTTCTTCTTTGGCCCTGATAATCAACTTGATAGGCAGGACTATTTGCCTAAATAGGAGCTTGATAAGGTCTATTTGAGCTCTCATTCTACTTCTTAAGATTGATCCTCTCATTGCCAAGGTTTTGCAATGTCTTCATGAGCATATCATTTTACTCTTTTATGTCCTTGTATTCCTGAGATGATGTTGTACTTTTCTATGCTTGAGTAGCAACTTGAGCATTAAACGCTGGAAAAGCTGGTACAACAACTACAACAGGTGGTATAACTATTGTACTTTGTTGAATCTCAGCAAAATATGGCATTGGTAGCCTTGGGGCTATCTTGCCTGCTTGGATCAGGCTATTTTTATCCCTCATGGCCACTTCATAAGCTGCTGGAAGCGTGATTCCACCCATAGATTGAATTTGAACTGATATATCACTGTTAAAAGATCTTAAAAAATACAAAAATTCATAATCATTAGAGGGCTTAACTGTTGGTTGAATTTTGTCCCACCTCTTTTGGAAATGGTGATTGAAATCTGTTATATATTCATGAGGTTCTCTCTTGATCATAGTCAATTGCTCCACCAATGACAAATAATCAAATTTGTCCTCAAAATGTGCGCATAAGGAAGCTCCTAACTGATCCCATTCTATAATAGAATTAACATGCAATCTTCTAAACCAAGCAAGAGCTTTACCTTTAAATGATGTAGTGAGCAATTTGATTGCTACGTCTTGCTCTGTGATTTGATGTAATCCACATAGAGATGCCACATCTCTAATATGCTTGATGGGCGTGGTGTGATCTTCTCCTGTGAAATATGGTAGTCCCTTCAAAGCTGCAGCTGGTATGTCATGATTGTTCAGGCTTAGAATTGTCACCCTAACTCAGGCATTAGGGATATATGACAATTCCATCCTTACAATGGAAACCTCTCCTAGCTGTGGGTAGGCTATGAGTGAAGAGGAGTCTCTGGGTTCTAGGCCGGTTCCTATAAAATATGGTATATCACTTCCTGATTGAAATTGAATTGGGAAAAGGGATAAGAGCTTTGTAACTAAAATTGCATAATGGAAAGGTGATACACCAAAGATATTTAGACTCTTATATGAAACTTCAAATTGACTTACACTTAACACACTCTGGTGGATCTTTGATAACCACTGACTGATCAATACATAGGTTAATCAAAATTGGATAACTAGGGTTTTCACCACAAGCAATACTCTTCTCATTAACAACATGCACTTTCCACAAAAGGCTTATATCTCTGCAATATATAATAGGAATTACTGTGATTCACTAGTATATACTTGCAAAAGCATTACTCTTATATGCAGAAAATTGAAAATAGGAACTTCAAACAATGACCACCACAAGAAATATGAGAAATTAGGTCAATTCTATTCTTCTCCAAAATTCTATGAGAAAATTACATTCATAAGTTCCAGAATTTTATCAAGGAATGGTAAAATTCACTTGTATAATAATGGCGCCACATAAAGGTAATCACAATGGAATACAATGGAAAGATAGATCTTAGTGGCAGGAACTCAAAAATTCACTAAATACCTCAACCTCCTCCAAATTGACCCCCCTCTTTACAAACAAGAGTCCCCCCTCCTAAATAGCCAACATGGCTTATTTGAAAAACTTTCCCTCCAAAATGAATAAGGTTTCAAAAATACATTCTAAAAACCTAAGTTTAAACTCCACTCTTTTAATGAAGAGTCTCGAGCACATGGCATTTTGAAGGAGAAAACCCGATTTTCACTACAAGGTGTTGTTGCCTTTACTATCGGCATTTGCTTTGACCATGGTTATGTTGTGATCACCATCGATGTTTAAGAGGCAACTGTGGTTTTATTATTGATCACCATTGCTGATCCCCAGGAAGTAACTGCGGTTTTGTTGAAGTGCTGTCGACATGACTGTTTTTGGTCGAAGAGGCCATCTGTGGTTATCAAGGCACTTAAAAGTACCGAGGTGGTGGTTTTTGAAGAAACCCGATGCTCTGTCACTGGCATTGCATTTATATCACCACAGTGGAACTCAACAGATATTAAAATGTATTGTATTCCATTTCATCTGTCGGCCTCATTTAGGGTTTCCATGTCTTCTCTGTGTGACCACCATGTAGAAAAATGCCATCTGTTGTGAAGTCCGCCATGCTTGCAAAGAAAAACTTGAAGTTCGATGAATGAATGCTAGGGAAACTCTGCTAATGTAACTGAAGTTTTCTCCATATTGGAGACCGCGGCTTTCAAAGCTTGATTGAACTCGAGCCCAATCTGTAAGTCTGCATTTATGTTTTCCATTGATTTTGGACTTTTGCTGATGTCGTGCCATGGAAGATGTGGCTCTGAATAATGAACTTGCTGATCTTTTAGGAACTTGTTTGCACCGAGGGTTCTGGGTCTGTAGTTTGAATGAAGTTTCAGGATTCTTTGATTGTCTGTCGACTTCTCCATTGAATTTATGAATGACACCACAGCCACCTTGGAATGGTTTGAAGCTGTGGCAGAGGTGTCAAATGGGGATAGCCTCTCCCACAACTTCAGACTCATCCCCAGCTATCTGTGTTAATATGAGACACCACCATTACTTCGGCTATGAACTGGGGAAATCTTCTGCCACATCTTCAGACTTATCCCCAGTTCGCTGTGTAACTTTGAGACACCACCTCTGCATTTGTCAACTGGTCTTTGAACTCGGTAACAGCTGTCACTTGGGTTTACATCAGCATTAAATGTGTGAGATTATGACTGAAAGATGTTGTAAGTTTAAAAAAGTTCGAGCTTTATGACACCTTTCAGTCATAAGCTTTATATCTTTGATGCGAGTTGTAGTAAGTTTTTAAAACAAAACTTTGAGCTTTATGACATCTTTGCATCATAAGCTTCACATCTTTCATGCCAGTTGCAGTTATACTTTGAGTTCATGGGGAAGAAACACATGCATTTGCAGATAAGTTGTCTTTCTTTGTTAACTTGTTTATTTAATGAACTTCTCTGCATGTCTTAAATCTGTTCCTCTGTTCTGTTTCTGTCTGAATAAAAACACCAAATGTGTCTTGTCTTTTGAAACTTCTACCTTCTTGTGAAAAATATGTTTGATCAACTGTCTGAAAAACACATAAAAATTGGAAATATACTTGCAGGTTTTTATAGAACAGTGCTTTTCTTTCCCTTCTTTGAAATACTACACATCATAGATGCATGGATGCTTCTCTGTGTGTGTGTGTGGCCCGATATGTTGACCAAAAATGTCATTCTATTTGCTTTATTTGATGAACACTCTGCATGTGTTAAAGCTTTGGCCAATGTTTGATGTCGACTGTCATCACTCTGTCTTGATGTTGACTGCAGCTATGTTTGCATCTTCACTCTGTTCTAATGTTTTAAAACAAAACATCACTGCTGCTATACACCATAAAACATGGAGAGCAAAGAATATGCTTCTGTTAAGATATCTATCTCACTGTATTAAAAAACAACACACATGGGTTACATCAGATGATATTCTGAAGCATTATTATGACATCATATGTATAACAATTTAAAACATGTTTTACAACTAGGAACAATAACCAGAAAATCCATAGGGTTCGAGCACGGGCTCGTGACTCCCATGGACTTCTAAATTGAAACCCTAATCTGTAAACAATGATTTACATGAATACTTGCTCAGTATTATTAGCATGAGTGCTTATCATTTTGTTCAAAATCC
>MU226208.1:582066-607288 GCA_018584345.1 Thuja plicata
CCCCCCCAACAAACAAATCCATTTTTCTTGTAGGTACAGGTTTAGAACAGTGATTTAGAGTGCATATTCGGATACCCTTTTCAGTAAACTATCAGGATTTGGAAATAGATTCTCTGTCAAAGGTTTTAGAGGTTGATTCTGCCCCAGGTCAGAATAAAATTTTTTGGGTCAATGGTGACATTGACTTGAGGGTCAAATTGGAATTGTGTCTGATCGGAAAAATATTTCTGGGTTTTGTCCATCTCTACTTTTCTGTTCCAGATCCGGTTGCAGATTTTATAGAAACTCAGTGCAGGTCCCCGAAAATAGCATTCTTCATATCAGTAACATTTTAAGGTTAGTACTTTCCTCCTATTCATTTCAATCTTTCTAAATCCATCACACATTCTTTTCTATAAATAGAATCTAAGGTCTTCTTCTTTTCTCTCATTTCCAATAGACTGATTCATTTCTACATTGATCCCTCCTTTGGGGTTAATAAATTTAGATCCTTCCTTTGTGTATTTGAGGTTAAAAGGAACATTTTATATTCCCCACACATTTCAATAAACATTCTAATTTCAAAGTAACAACATCTATTTCATACTCCACATTTTCAAACCTTACATTTTAGATGTTACATTTTGGTGAACCCGACGTGAACAACTCTTTCTTTTTGGTGTTAGATTTACATCTTTTATGTTATATCTTGCATGCATATTAGATTAGATTTCTTTTTGTTCTTTCATTTATAATTCAAAAAAAATAAAATTAAAAGCTTGTGTTTCCTAAATTAGTTCATTTGCATTGCATTGGTGTGTGAGCTTTACCACTTCTAGTCCTACTTATAGTATCTTGGTTAGAAGAAGTTGTAGACTTATGGGTTTGTTTGATCCTGAGTCTCCTCTCCTTTCCTTAGGATCCTGGATGATAATTTTACCACTCATTATTCCAATCCTTCTATGGAGCATAACTCTTCTCACTCATCTCATTATGAGGATGATACTTCAAGTGTTCCTCCTGAACAAGTACACAAACTTTCAACAAAACTTGATAAAATGGGAAATTGGCTTATTCAAGAAAACCATAATCAAGATTCCATCCAAGCTATAGAGGATCTTAATAAAGTCCTTCGTGATAGTGATGAAGGTGTTAATCTCTTGTGCAGTATCACTCATCTTGTGCATTTGAATGTTAAACCTTGAGCTCAAGAGGCTCAAGATCTAGGATTCACTCCTCCTTTCACTAGTGAGGGACCTTCTTCTGTTCCTTTACCTAGAATTCCTACTTACACTCCTCCTTTGATGAATACATCTCTCTGAATTTCATCTATTCATGTGAGTGTTCCACTAGTATCTCTACCTACCTCACAACCTTCATATCATATTGTGCCTTTTACTTATTCCAATCCCCTTCCAACTCTAGTTCCAAGTGTTCCATCGGTTGTGTCTTTTATTCGTTCTACTTCCTTCACCTTTCCTAGTGTTCCTAATATTTCTATGCCACCTATTTATTCTAATGATTCCACAATTATTAGTTTGGCTCAATCTGTGTCATCTTTACAACAACAACTTGCATCTTTAACAAAATCCAAGTTTAGCATTCCTATATGTAACATGGGTAGTCCTTTATCCTTAGACATTATTCATGCTATTGTCCCTTATCAAGCCGATATGCCTCATCTTGATAATTACAATGGTAAAGGTGATCTTGTTACTCATGTTAAAACATTTCAAATCCTTTGTATTGATTATGCTCATGACCATAGGATTTTAGCTAAGTTGTTTGCTAGAACTTTTTGTGATAAGGCCTTGCAATGGTATTGTTCTTTACCTATTTATTCTATTGATTCTTTTCCTAAAATTCTAATACCTTCATCCAACAATTTCAAAATAACATTGGTCTGCAAGTGTCCTTAACTGATTTAATGCATTGTAAACAAAACATTAAGGAAAAATTGACTGATTTTATTGGTAGATTTAAGCATTTGTATGCTCAGATTTATTATCATGTTCCTGATATTGATATTCAACATATGTTTATTTCAAATTTACAAAAGGATATTAGAGATAAGATTATGCTTATTGAATTTACCTCTTTTCAACAACTTTGTGCAGCACTTCATCATTATCAATTACAAGTGAGTCAATTTGAGAGCAACACTCCAATGGCTCCTGTTCAATAACATCGACAAAATATCCATGATACTAAAAAATGTTGTTCTCTAAAGCATAAGGTTCAAGACTTAATCGAATCTAATGCTTTATCTATTGATAATTTTTATGGTAATGGGAACAAATCTGTCTCTCCTCCTAATCAAAACCTTCAAATTTATACAAATCCTTTACCTACACATGATACTAATACCATTTCTCAACCATCTTCTGTGGATATTGTTTACGATTCAAAGATGGATAATTCAATCACCTTGTTAATCATGTGGAGTGTGTTGTTTCACCTCAACCTACTATTCAAGATCCTTCGCCTCCACTTAAACTTCAAGTTCCACCTAAACCTTAGAAACAAACTAAGGATAAATTACCTAGGGAACTCTCAATTACCTTTGATGATGTTGAGACTATTAAGGATCCTGATGGTCCCCTTTATATTTATGCTAGGATTGCTAAGATACCTACGCGTGGTTGTCTTGTTGATCCCAAATCTTTAATAAATGTCATTACTCAGGAAAACCTTTTTATGAAAAACCTACATTGTGATTGTTATGATACATCTGATGCATGGATCCAAACTTGTAATGGTTTTCTCTATCCTACACTTGGTTCTATTAACTTTCCTGTTGAACTTTGTGGTAAAGTTGTAGATAATACCTTCCTTTTCATTCCTACTTCTGATCAATTTCAAGTCAAATTTGGTTTGCCTTCGATAACTGCTATGCATGCTATTGCTTCTCCTATTCATAAATGTCTTAAGTTCATTCATAATGGAGAAGTGAAAATGATTAATCATAGTTTATATCAACCTTCTAGGCCTAGAGATTGTGCTACTCTTGATTTCTTTTGGCCTTCATTACCTAATTCATCTCCTCCTCGCCCTGACAACCTTTTTTTATCATATCAAGCCTATAAACATCGCAAGATTTTTGAGTTAAGTATGCCTCAGATAGATCTTAACTATGGTCTTTTTCCCACTCCTTATATACCTACTTTATCCATTATAGTTATCTCTACTACTCAACCTCCTAGTGTCGCTTCTCAGCCTATTATGAATCCTCCCAATCCTCCTATAGAATCTACAAAGGAACCAGTTTTTATTCCTCCTAGTTCTCAACACGTGTCAAACAAAGCAAAACGTAAAAAATCTGCTAATGAATGTCATAAGAAGCATAGAGCTAATGCTAGGGCTTGTTCTTCTATTCTTCAAAATTCTTTACCTTCTTTTGACCAACATATGCCTGATGTGTTGGAAGAAGTTAATGTTCATAATGATGTTAAGATGAATGAGTATGATGATCCTATTCGCATCTTAGATCCTATTTTAATTAATCTTGATGAGGAGGATACTCTTTATGATCCTATTGATCCTGGTGATGAACATGAGACCATCGATCTTGATATTGATTTACCTCATATGCTTTCAACTCAATTGATAATTACGCCTAGTATCAAACATCATGATTCTCAAGAGGATCCTTGTTTGGAACTGGCTATTATTCCTACTGTATTGGATATATTCCCTCTTTTCCCTAAATGATATAAATTGAGATGGGGAGAATAGTCGATGTGCTTGATTGGCTTATCCTTCATGGTTGCCCTTTTTTGTGTTTGCCTGCTATATTATGCTTCTCCTGTAATGTGTTTGCTAAATGTTTGTTAGACTCTTTTAGACGACCCTTGTTACTATAAGGAAACTTAGGTGCAGAAACAGCTTCCTACGCTAATCTCTATAGGAAAGTATTATGCAAATTCTTTTAAACCCTTACAATTTCAGATTCGTTAACTACTTTAACAAAGATATTGCAACCACATACCATGCATATAGAAAAGTAGAGAATGACAYAATGATTTACCCTGGGGAAAACCTTTCGGTAAAAAACCCCAGCACTCCAAAACCTGCACAATGTATTGATCAAAACTATTACAGCTTACAACACACTTGCAATGCAAGTTCTTTCAGAAGATTTCAAAAACCCTTGAAGACAAATCACGGCAGCATAAAACGTTCCAAAAATACACTCACATCACTTCTCTTCGCAACCCTAAAAAATGCTTATATCATGCACTTCACTTTTAGGGCTACTCCCAAAGATAACCATATTAGGGTTTTACGATTGGGGAAGAGTGTACATTACTCACATTTATCAATTGCCACATGTCTTCACCTGTCATTGAATCTTCCTGACATAGCTCTTACGTGTCATAGGAATCCGTCATAACCATTTTAGCCATGATCTCCTTACACACAATTCAAGATGCCGACACATCAACATTATTTGCAAGAAATACATTTTACAAAACAAATAATAAGAATAGGAATTATCCAAGGTTGAGACACCTTATTCCTAACAGTTACTTTGTTGGTGAAAGGTGATAAAGGAATCAAACGTATTGTACAATTCCTCTATATGTATCTTTACTCTTCTATATGTAGTCTTCATGTTATGTTGTACTTGTGTTATTGTTCGTAAATGTTTTCCTTCTATATTCCACTTAGATCTACAACATAGTAGCACTAATTCTTTTTGGTCTCCATGTTGTGGTCTGAAAAGACTCTTCTTCATAACTCTTGAGTTTTATTTCCTCCATTGTGATTGTAGTTCTACTTTCTTTGGGGAATGATGTCAATTCATTTGCAATAATATTATATCTATATATACATATTATCCTATGATCATACTGACCCCACAGTAGGTAGATCCCTTTTGTGTTATTTGTATGTTTATGTGGTATTTCCCTTGATTTTTCTTTGTTTAGGGGCATCTCGTAGTGGAAACGTAATTGGTAGAGTTGCTTATGTTTTTGTTCAAGCCATTGCTCCCGTTCAAGTGTTAGCAATGAATTTAATGTGGGGGTATACGCTCTACTTAATTTTTGCACACACGCACCTTTCAAAATATTTGTTTTTTCTTTAAACTTAAAACTTTTTTCCCTTTATGTATTAAAGACTAATCCTTAAACCAGGGATTTTTACCTTATAGGATCTCTTGATCCCTTCAGCTTAAATTTACAATGTTTTGATCCCTTAAGGTTAGAAGGTGTCCTTAAGACTGAATCTCCCTGATGGGTTGACTAGTGAGTAGCCACATTCACTAGGCGGTTCAGCTCCATCTTTCCAGTTGCACTGTTTCCTTGTGTGATTCACAATGGGACATAAGTTCTAATTGGGCAAGGTAATCACACCCTCTCTCTTTTTCTCCTTAACTGGTGATGTCTCTCTTATCACGATCTTAGGGTTGATAAATAATTAAGTCCCTGGGGGCTTGAGGATTCCTTTGTCCCTTTTTATTTCAATAATATTATATGTTCTTTATGATCTTCTTTACGAGGAGTTTGCATTGAGTTCACACTCTTGCTAAAGTGGGGGCTAAATGTATAGTCAAAAAATGGAAGCACTTCCATTGTAGACTGGTTAAGCCTTCTGAGTAAGTAGTTTGGGGTCATGTCAAGCGCCTTGAATGGGTCTCTAACTTGGATCTGGCTTTTTCCCCTGTTCTAACCCATTTCCTACTTTTTCCAGCCTATTTCTGACACCCTAAACTGCAAACTAGGATTTTTGACCTCAGGTTCAAAGTCAACCTTTCTGGGTCAAGGTTGACCTCGACATTGACCTAGGTTAGAATCAATCTTTTTCTTACCTAAGGCCCATATTTCAGGTCATTGAAGGATTCAAGCTCTGTGGAGCCCTCTTGTTGAAGATTTCTTCATCCACATTCCTCCAAGCCTCTTCCTATTCAAAGATCCATTCAAGATTAGTGTTGAAGATCTACAAGAAATTTATTTGATACATCCTACATTCTAAATTCTACATTCTACATCCATTTGGTGTATACATACTTGTGGATCCATAGATTGGAATCTGCCACAAGGATTTCCATACAAGCAAGGTAAATTTGTTCATTTAATTTGTTTTATTTATGCAATTTCAATTATACTTTGAGGTTAATTCCAAAACTGGGGTTTGACCAAGGCAAACCCCTCCCCCCAACAAAAAAATCCATTTTTCTTGTAGGTAAAAGTTTGGAATAGCGAGTTAGAGTGCAGATTCGGATACCTTTTTCAGCAAACTATCAGGATCCGGAAATAAATTTTCTGTCGAAGGTTTTAGAGGTTGATTCTGCCCTAGGTCAGAATAAATTTTTTTGGGTCAATGGTGACATTGACTTGAGCGTCAAAATTGGAACTGTGTCAGATTGGAAAAATATTTCTAGGATTTTGTCCATCTCTGCGTTTTTTTTCCAGATTGGGTTGAATATTTTCCAGAAACTCAGTGCAGGCCCCCGAAAACAACATTCTTTAGATCTATAACATTTTAAGGTTAGTACTTTCCTCCTATTCATTTCAATATTTCTAAATCTACCACACATTCTTTTCTATAAATGGAATCTAAGGTCATCCTCTTTGCTCTCATTTCCAATAGACTGATTCATTTCTGCATTGACCCCTCCTTTGGGGTTAATCAACTTGGATCCTTCCTTTGTGTATTTGATGTTAAAAGGAACATCTTATCTTCCCCACACATTTCAATAAAAATTCTAATTTCAAATGTAACAACATCTATTTCATACTCCATATTTTAATACCTTACATTTTAGATGTTGCACTTCCCTATCACTTCATCATGACTGAGATCCTTTGGCACTGTTGTTCTTTTCCATGATCATTTTGATTTCTCTAGCTTGTAAACTGCTATCGCTACTCACTTTTGCTCTTCCTAGTCTAGATGAATTTTATCTTAAAAGTTCTACCTTTTCTACCTCCAACATATTTGAATGAAAAATGTCTTTGAGAAATTAACAATGGTGGATAAGTTGTATTTTAAGATGAATCTAATGATTGCAATTGCATAAGAGTTATGAATACTACTAGATTAAAATTATTTATAACTTTTATATGGCACTAACTATGCATTATTCCTTATTTTTCTTTAGGGGTAGCAATGGGATCCGAGTGGCAATCTCATGTTTCTTTCATAATGGGTGTTACTATCTGATTGGTATCCCTTTTGGAGTGATTCCATGTTGGGTGTTCAAACATGTGTTTTTGGTGAGTGCTACTTCTTTCAAGGAGAATAGGCTAATATAGAATGAATTAAAATTCTTATTGACTTACAAAGAAGATTTTGTAGAGCTTATGGGACTTGTAATTCTTATTCATACCATGCTCATCTTAACCATATTTTAGAATGTAGATAGTTCATAATAACTTGTAACTTTATGAGAATATTGATGATTAAATTTTAAATTGTAACTTTATGTATTTACATTGGTAAAATACTAAAATACTATGTTAGATGCTTTAAATGTAGAAATTGTGTCCAGGTTTTAGATGGTAAATTTAGTGTTTATATCATTTCCAGGTGCGGGATGGCATGTGATTTATTGAAGTAGCTCTCAAAGAGCCAGACAAGCACATTATTTCATTAGCAGATGCCTTACTATTTGCCACCTTTTCAACCTTCACTTCTTCCAAAAACCAAAGGTGGTCTAGTGATTCATCGTCAACTGCCTCCTAGGCAAGCTAGGATTGTTGTTTATAATATGCATTCAAATAAGACCAGCGTTTGGACTATTCAATTATCTGAGGTTCATGCAGCAACATGTGGTGGTCGCCATAGAGGGAAATTCATTTCATCAAAAGTTGTTGAAGATGTGCAGCCACCTATGGCATGTCCTATGTATTTATTATCTAATCTAATGCAATATCTATTATGAATTCTACAAAGCTATTTTTTTTTGCCCAAAATTCTTGTATTTAATTTGTTCTCTCAAATATTTCTTGGTTATTAATAGGGATTTTGAAGATTAGAAAACTACTAATTGTACTTTTCATTTGGCTTATCATTTATTCACACTTACTTTTCTCGTTCAGACATATGAAGAATACCTTCAAGTTCATGGGAAACTGATCAAGTTCAGTGGAAATATTTCACTGGGATTTTCAATTGTATGTATGCTTCTCAGGCTCACTTACCTCTCCCTCTTACATTTGTAAGATCATCCCTTATTGGCATAGCTTAGCTTAATAGCATATGGCATATTATTGGATCATTGGTTGGTTCATTGACTCATTAGCATTGGCATATGTTACAACGATTGACTGATTCATTAACATATGTTACATTGGCATATTATTATCAGCTGAGTCATTATCATTTGCATTGATTGACTGGTTCATGATTTGGTTCATGCACTTGGTTGGTTCATTGGTATTGGCATTGACATATGGTACATTGACATATTGGTTGATTCATGAGTATTGGCATTTCTCATATTTCTATATGTTATTTATGTGTGAGCGCATCTCTTTTACATGACACTTATATTATGTTAGCATACCCTTCTTCATTTTTATGGCTGAGTCTATATTTGTGACATATAGTTGAGACTATATTGTTTTTGGTATAGCTGGATAAATGTTTCATGTATTTTTTATGCATATATGGAGATATACATAACCAATTAATTGTCATTGACTGTTTATGAATGTGAAGGAAGTACTTTGGTACATTGACAACATTGGTTTGTGTTGGCCTTTGCATTAGCATCAAGAACAATGATATAATCTGGTATGTATGAGGGAACTTACTTTCCTTTGTCAGCTAAGTCTATTGCATATTGAGAGGGAGTTTTTGTACTATATGCACTGACATATTTATGTCTTGGACTTAGTTACAGTTGTGGCAACATATACATTATACTAGCTGGTTGTGTAATGTTTTATAATATTTAATTTAGTATGATGATTTATGCTTGTTCTAGGAGAGAACTATATTTGAATATATTGGTTATTGCAACATACTTTATTGGCTTATTGTATATTTTAGCAAGTATGTATGGAGCATACCTTATTGGCTTATTATGTATGAATGGATCATACTTTCTTTCATATGGCTGAGATTATATGTGGTTCTATGTGTGAACACATTATGATTTTTATGATCATAGTTGTTATTCTTATGTGGATAAGATTTTTTTTTGAGACATGATCATAGTTGTTACTCTTATAATTATATGGATTCATAAGATAAGATTTTGTTTATGATATTCACATGGTTATGATTATTTATTTGTATATACTTATGCTCATGGCTAAGTTATTATTATGAATTGGAGAATATCATGGACTTGATATTCGTTAGACCATTGCTCTTGATATCATGGACTTGATATCTTGTGGATCAGGGATTATATCTAGTAGATAGAGATCTACTATCATAGATGAGAGATCTATGGCATCATCTATAACCTCCTTGTATCTTTTTTCCTTTTCTTTCTTCCTCTTTCCAGCTACCTCCTTTGTTGTTGTAGCCTCCTTTACTTTTGCGAGCTCAGATTGTGTTGGTCTTACTAGCCATTTAACTGGAATCTTTTCTAGAGGTGAGGGTTTCTCCTTTTTTATAGTTGTATCACTCCTAGTTTGTCTATCGGTTGGAGCTCTACCAGTTATAGAAGAAACTAATTCTACATATTCCTCTATAGTAATTGTTGTTGAGGTGCCTTCTTTCTCAGCTTCATATCTTTCTCTAGCCTTTTCAATAGCTTCCTATGTGAATCCTTTCTTTAGTGCAAATTTTTCTACTTCCTTTCTTATATTTTTCTCTATTACCGGTTGGTTCAATTTTCTATGGACTTCCATGTTCTCTTTAAAGTCTCCAAACCTAGGCACATTTGGATCTACCAGTTTTGACAAAAGATCATATGCTTGTAGAGTTAGCATATCAACCTCTACCTCATAACCCATAGACATGGCCCAAGAGGTCCTTGGTACAATTGCCTCCATCTGACAAGTATCAGTGTCCACCATAAAATAAATGTCATCCTTATATCTTTCAACAACATGTGCAAGTATTATTTCCCTTTGATGCATTTTACTTTAAAATTCCTTAAAGTAGCCCCAAACTTTCTCATTGAAGTCATTACCCAGTAATCTAACATAGTTCCTTAGTTGGACCACAACCAATGTACCTTCTACTCAATTAATAGGACCAACACCAGGAAAGTAGTTTTGAAAGTAAAAGAATAGAACCATAAGCAATTGACCGAACTTAAATGCTTACCTTTTATCCTTTTTAAACTTCTCCATGTTTTCATAGAATTGATCTCTATCATAGCACGTAGGTCATACTTAGTATCTTTGTTCATCATCCTATATGTAGTATGAATCACTACACGAGGCACACTATTAATTATACTTGAGTGATATACATTGTATCCTATCACTAGTGATAGACCTTGTATCTAGCATATTATTAGTTCAATAGAGAAAGCTATAAAAAAAATTTTTTTTTTTTAAAAACATGTCGTCGCTATTTCAACGTTCATCGCGTTCGTCATCGATGAGAAAGCTATATGAACGAAGAATTGATCGAAGAACCCTCATTGCTATACTGACGAACCCCCTTAGTGTTTTGATGACTTCAGCTTCATTTATATAGCATTGTTGTTGTTATTTTTCAACTGATCGCGTCGTACATGTGATGAAGTGTGGAATGGAAAACCGCTTACAATTCTTCACACAAAGCCCTTTTTCGATGTTTTCAGCATCATTTTTTTGACACCTCAAGCCATTCATCAATTGCTTTGACAAAAAAAGTTCCATGACGACATTGGTCAATTGTTCTACATTGGACAGTCGCAAAAACAAGTTATGCGCGTTGAAAATTAAGCTAAATTCTATTAGTGTCACCTACAACAACAAAGAAACCTTCCACAACAGATAATGCAAGAAATGAATTTTCTTGATATTAAGATCTATGAAATGTTTTATAAAGTTTACAAAAGCCTTTCTTATATAGGCAAGGTGAGTGATAGGATTAAACAATATTTTGACATGTTTCTTAATCCTAAAACATGAGATAATTGTTGGAACAAGGTTTTGTACAACTTGAATAATATTTGCAATGTTATATTTTATTATTATGTGTGTTGAACCCAGGAGCACCTAGATGGATGTACATCAGGTAGAGATTCCATATAGATTCTATTCTTGGGGCCACTTTATAGGTTGTATTATAATATTGGAATTATATTTAATATGGGTGTCACATTGGGATATAATACTATATTTATTTAATATTGGGGAAAAATATTTAATAAAGTGAAAACTTAGCACCCAATACTGAATGAGGGTTCAGTGCTATTGTGTTCACATAGTTTTGCTTTATCACTAGTTGTATTTTCTGTGAGCCTATTTTTATAAAAGTAAACATGCATCAGTGGTTTGGATTGGCTAGTTGAGGGGGTTGTCATTATTGAGTTTTTCTAAAGGTTGAATTTGTGAAGCATGCCATGAAATGTGCAGATACATGTTTGGAAACATGAGAACACATTGGAGGGATTGATGTTTTTGAGGTGTTCATTGTAACTCCAAAATTACATTACATTTCTTTATTGTTGAATAATATGATGGACTATGAATGCTTTGAAGGTTCGTTGTTTCCCTCGTGAGGGTATACCAAAAAATATATTGTGTTATCTTGTGGTTTGTATATTTGGCCTTTTCATAATGGTGATTCTCTAAGTTTGTATGTATGCTTGTCTCTCATGGGTTATGCAGGAAATGGATTAAATGAAACTAGGTATGAAGCACTATTTCCTAACACTTGCGATATGAGAGCTTTCATGGTTGATTTGGAGTTAGAGCCCTAGCTTGATTGGATAAGGTGCAAACTTAAAGCCAGGACTATTTACTCCTTTTGGCCACAGATGAAAATAATGCAAAAAAAGTATGACGACGATAAAATTTAGTGCATAGAAAAAATTTAAAAAATATGTAGATTTTACCCGTCAACATTAAATAAATTATCCCTGTAAATTAGATTTAAAAAATGTGTGATAAAAATCACGTGAGGGGTGGCATTTTTTTTAAAGATAAAAAAAATAAAAGGAACCCACCTTTCCTAAATGTTAGAAAACTTTTATTTAATCCAAAAACTAGAAACCCACTTTATAGTATTGAAAAAAAAAATTTAAGTAGTTGACATGATGTGAAAACTAATTTTTGAAATTTTTGGAAATTAAAATGGAAATTGAATTGGGGCTCATCTTAGAGGTATCTGCATCCCTATACATAAGTTAGATCATAATGATCCTTTACATCATGAGCTCTTCATCCACAAATGCAATATTGGATGAGTCCTAGTAGATGGTCGAGCATGACTTAACATTTGTACCTTAAAATTCATTAGAGCTTTGGGATCTAAGGACTCCATATATACATCCAAAAGGATACAAATAAAAGATTATGATAATGCATAACATCCTTTTTAAGGGAATCATTACACTTCCGATCAAAGTGTGTCCAATAGTATAAAACACATTGTTGCAAGTTTTGGACTTGGACCTTCCATACAATATGATTCTTGGTCGCCCTTGGATACATACAATGGAAGTTTTGACCTCTACATACAATTATTATTTTAAGTTCCCATAAAATATAACTGATATTATCATGTTAAGAAATCCTCATCCCTTTTAGTATTGTGTCAATCTAAAAGGAACCCTTGGGCACCAAGTATTAATTAACATAGAAGCTTCATCTTCCATTTCTTCTCAATACATTGATCCCTTCTCATTGTCAAAATGTTTCAAAATCAAGGTCCAGGTCTGGGACAAAGGATTTGGTGAGTGTACTATTGCAAAGTCTTTTTGCATTGGGAAGTTTCCTACTTATCCAAATTCTTATGGAAAACCACATTTCATTGAGAAGGAAAAAAATAATAATTTAGTATCATCCTCCTCCTACTTTTACTAGGTGGCATTAATTAAAAAAATAAAGCATAGAGGATGACGTGTCTACCTCAATCTACAAGGATGAAGATATGTACTACCCTTGTGAATAACTCTTTAAAAATATGGTATAGACTTCACTATCATGCAAAATAAAGGATATGATGGTTGCAATGGCCTCAAAGCTTAAAAAAACATGGTGTAATAGAGCCAAATTTTCCTTAAGAATAAACCTAAACACAAAGGGCCCAGGTATGTGCCAATAGAATTGAATACTCCTAATACTAAGTTACTTTCAGGAAAAAATACAAAAGTGTCTCTGACAATGATGAGATATCTTATGAAAACTATGTTGAAAGAAACTCTAACAAATATGAATGGGATTATTATTTATCTAGTGACTATGTGTTACACAAACCTTTCAAAAATCTGATTCCTCCTCAAGTGATTATTCCCTTCCCCTTGTCAAACCAATAGCCAAGCCTAGATTGATACTTTTTGGGACCCCGATGATTCCTCAGTTTTGACCCTGCCAGCTGTGTCCCAAGCCATCGATAACATTGATGAGAAGATCCCCTTAGTATAACCTAAGCTCGTAGATTGGGATAAAAAAGGACCACCAAGCATATATATATATATATTTGAAAATGATGAAATCGTTGCTCAATTTTTGGAGATTCAAGAGGGAAAACCATTAGGAAATCATAAAGTTGGCTTCACCATAGACTTAGATGCTACTGCTTATTTTGGTGAGTCGACTCCATCTTGTAGACAAAAAAAAAAGGTCTCCAGGTCAAAATTGAAAGGTGCCTCTAGACCAAAAAAATTAAAACCAAATATGTGTCTGAGGGTAAACCTCTTTGAGATGCTTGAGGATCAAAAATTGGATGTACTCCCAATCAATAAAAAAAACTCCAGTCCTAGTGTAAATGGAACAAGAAATTAATTTTAGTACAACTGAGAATCCAAATATTATACACCTTGCAACTTGAATATTATAAATGGAGAAAGAAATTTTCATTAAAAAAATTCTTGGAAAGGCAAATAGAATTTGCTTGGTCCTATGCAAATATGCGAGGACTATATCTCACGTTATTTTTTAATTATTTTCCTCTTCAATAGGGTGCAAAGCTTGTTAAATAAAAGTTAAGAAAAAATCACCCTCGAATCACCTTGTTAGTTCAAGTTAATCTCAAGAAACTGTTCAATGTGGGATTTATCAAGACCATAGATTATGCAAAATGAATTTCCAATTTGGTACCTATTACTAAACCAACTAGGGGTATAAGGATATCTATAGATTTAAAATATCAAAACAAAGCATTTGCCTAAGATGATCTTCCTTTTCCAAGACTTGATATCATAGCAGATCTCACAACTAGGTATGAAATATTTTCATGAATGAATGAATTTTTTTATTACAATCAGATAGGAATTGTCCTCGAATATTAACACAAAATAGCTTTCACATGTTCTTGGGGAACATATTTCTAGAATTTAAATCCCTTTCATCTTCAAAATTCTAGAGAAACTTATCAAAGGTCCATGAAAATAATATTTCATAATATCATGCATTTCTTAATGTACGACTATGTAGATGACTTCCTATACATACCACTCACAAGGTGCAATTATATGAATATCTTATATATCATCATTAATAAATTGGAGGAATAAAAAGTTATATTTAACACCAATAAATGTGTCTTTGGGGTCATATCAAGAAAGCTTCTATGATACATTATTTATTGTAGAGGTGTCAAATTGGATATTGGAAAAGTAAAACCAATAATGGATATGCCTCCACCCTCCAATATACATTAATTAAGAAGATTGTAGGGAAAGTCACAATATGTTTATAGGTTCATTATGAAATTAGCTTTAATAAGTGCCACCATTTTCAACATTTTGTGTACAAGGGTGTTCCTTTTAAAAGGACCAATAAATACCAATCAGATTTCCAATTTCTCAAATATTATCTTCCATCTTCACCATTTTAGATGTCTCCCATTCAAGGAAAACCTTTAGTATTATACATCTCAAACAATAACATAATCATTAGTATATCTTTTGAAATAAAATAATGAAGAAGGAAAAGATAGAGGAATATACTACATCAGCAGGAGACTTGTAGGGTATGAGATGGATTACACTCCAATTGAATGAGCATGCCTTGCAGATGCCTTTTCGTGTCAAATACTCATGCATTATGTGTTGAATAACAAAAAAAATCTCATAGAGAAGATATATCTCCTTAAAAAGTATCTCTTATAGGGAGATTAGCTAAGTGGGTGATGACCATTAGTGAGTTTGATATAGAATATTGTTGATCACAAAGCAAAAAATAGGACAAGTTATAGTTGATCAACTTGTAGATGCTCCTATTCCAATAATTTGTCCTCTTTTATTTGACTTTATTGATAATTTACTATTCATAATTACACGTCCACTAATGGGAAGGTGCATTTTGATGGTTCTCATACACAACATGGTTCAAGAGTGGGAATTTTGTTCATCATACCACAAGGTAATGCAATCCCCTAAGTCGTACATGATATCATTTTAATGTAGAAATAATATTTCTAAATATGAAGCCTTGGTCACAACATTTGAGATAGTTCTGCAATGGAAAATAAAAAATATTGAGGTGTATGGTGATTCCTAGCTCGTCTTACATCAAGTAAATAATTTCTATGTTACAAAAGATCAAAAGATCCTACCCTACAAAAAATGGTAGATGAATTCAAGTCATGTTTTGATAATATCAAGTTTAACCAAGTACCCAGAGTCCAAAATAAATTAGATGATATTATGGCTACTACTTGGTTACTCTTAATATGCTTCAAAATTTTCAACAATGTGACATATTAGTGGAAAAAATTATAATGCCCACTTTTGAATTTCCCCAATCTAAGCTTGTGTGTGAAATTGTTGGTCCTGATTCACCCTGGTATTAAGAAATTTATAAATATCTCCATGAACAACTTTTTCCTCCCAACATGTCTAATATTAAATATTAATATTTATCTTTTAAGTGTCTAGATTCATTATCATTTGTCACACCCTCTATCATTGTGCCCTAAACAATACTCTTCTAAGATGTCTTGCTTCAGAAGAGACACAAGTGGCTTTGAACAAGGTGTACCATCCTATAAAGTTATCACCCATAAATTAGATGTCTTTTAGGACCTACTAGACCCCATTTTAGTGATTTCTAGATCTGAAGGTGTTTATGCTTGATTTCCTGCATCTTCCACTTTCTTTCCCCAAGACTTTGCACACTGCCCGGATACTAAAATCACTTGGGAATTAACCCCTCTAGGAATAGGCTGACCCAATTCAACATTGTCCTTGGGGGTTGTTCCTTAGTGGGCTCCAGGCCCTATGCAGGGGTGTTTCATTCCCCGATCTTAGTTTGGTCGACCCAAGAATTCAGAATCCCAAAATAAGTATAAAAGGGGGTCTCTCCTCTCATTTTTGACACCTACAATACATCCACTACTATTATGTAATAAATTATTTATGAAAAATATATCTCAAGTGCAAGAATTCAAGTTGTTCAATTAAGGTGGTGGATTCAATATTTGAAGGCAATAATCCTATTGAACATCTCCAAGTCCCCAAGTCTTCTTCCATTCATGCAAAGGAAATCTTCTCTCCTTGATGCAAGTTTCTCTCCAATGGTGGCCTAGTGGAGGAGTTATGAAGAAAGAAAAGAAGATCCATTCCTCTTCTCCATTCATAATTTCAAGCATACATCCATTGAAGATATGGGATTGGAAATTGTAGGTCCATTGAATTTGTGAAGGAATCCTTGATTATACATTAAAGACATACATTTCAAGCATCCTTGTGGAGATGACTAATTTCTACATCCATCCATGAGGGTTTTTCATGCAAGGTAAATTTGTCATTTATCTTGTTTACATTTAATTTCCTATCAAGGTTAATTCCATTAGAGGGTATTGACCAAGACAAAACCCTTTCCAAAATAATTTTCCCCTTTTTCTTATGTACAAGTGCAAATTTACAGGTTTCGGATCTAGGAAATCAGATATTTTGAACCAGTGACAAGTCTGCTACTGATTCCAACAACTTTTTTGCCTCCAAGAAAATGATGAATTTATTGGATAAGGCCAACTTGGTTCAACACTTCCCTTTGGATATACAAATTTCACAGTTAGGAAACACAAGTCTCAGAGTTCCAGATCCAGAACAGTTTCCAGTTGTAATAGTTTTTCAACAGTCTTTTCCAGATTTGAAGTTTGTTCCTCCTCTCCTAGCTTTCAAGGAGAGTTCATTCTTCTTCCTTTCATCTTGAATTTTATTTTGTGAATCAGATTTTATATCATATATAGCTAGTAATAATTTCATTTATCATATTTTGCATTCATTTCATAGTCTTGCATATCAATTTACATATCATTCACATCTTAACAATAAAGGAATTCATCTTCAAACTCCATTTTCAAGTCTAGATCTAGCATTAGCATCACTTCATCTCATTTTGGTTTTTCTAATATGTATTGGGTTTAAGATTGAATCCTTTAGAGGTATTCCTAATGTAACATAGGATACGCCTTTCAAATCCCTAACATTTCCAAAATTTTGGGTGAACCCACAAACAACCCCTTGGGGGTTCCATCCAATTTCTTACGTTACATTTTGGTGAACCTAACTTAGTGGTGTACTTCATCTAGATTTAACCATCTAGATTAATCTTGTCTCATGAATGTCAGGTCGACACCCTGTTTGGATCACTGTCCTCTGTAATCGATCCTTAAATTCAAGATCAACATTATTCATTGAAGGGGGATGGTGTACGTAGAAAAAATATCTCATCTGTCACTTCTCTATTAGAAGGTACTTGTTAATCTTTGACACTATAGACTGTATCTATCACCGTCTAGGTGACGTGTTAGAATATTTAATCTCTAATTGGTTGTATTTAATTATTTATTTGAGGATAAACCAAGGTATCCTAAATTTATTTAATTATGAGAATCTAAGGAATCCCTACATGTATTCTGTCCTCTAGTCCAAGTGGGAGGACGTGTCATATTTTGTAATTCTTTTAGTAAGGAAATTAGATATTCCTCCTTAAGAGGATCTTGACACTTTGCACACACCTATTATGGAAGTTGGAATTCATAAATTGGTGAGTTACTTGGTAACTCCTCTCCTCATCTTTATAAAAGAGATTCTCTCCTCTCTTATTTCTACTCTTTGGAGTCAGTGTAATATCTCTCTCTCTCTCTCTCTCTCTCTCTCTCTCTCTCTCTCTCTCTCTCTCTCTCTCTCTCTCTCTCTCTCTCTCTCTCTCTCTCTCTCTCTCTCTCTCTCTCTCTCTCTCTCTCTCTCTTTTCATAATGTCACAGGCAGTTTTTCTTTGTTTTCCCCTTTCAAAATCTTCTTGTCTCCTTGTTTTGGCTTTTGGGTGCTTGCTCCTAGTTCTTGGATTTGTCATGGTAACAATTTATTCTTCACATATCTCTCTTGAATTATTTCCATTTCCTTTCTCTTATTATTTTTCTTACACGATGGCCGGTCGACTCCGGGTGGGTAAGCGCTGACGTGAACCTTCACGAGTATGAATGAATAAAGAATAAAGAATGCCTTATGCTATATACTCTCCAAAACCCGGGGCTCCGGGATGCTGAAAAATTTAATGAATGCAAGAATAAACAATGAAGGGGCACAAAAGTTTTCTACCACAAATTTATTCATTCCTTGTATTTATTGAACCTCTCAATGCACTCGTTAATGATATCTTCATTGAGTTTCTCTATGTATCAAAGTAAAACCTCCACCTCCTTGAGTGGCTCCTGAGACTCATTTGTTTTCTCATGCATCTGAGCTCTGGTCTTTTGGACCTCATGAGTATCTATGATGAGCTTGATACACTCAAAATCCTAGGAGGTGTCAAATTTCTTCTCAATATGCTCATCAAAACCTATTAGTAAATAATATAAGGGTTTAAAACCATTTACATTTTCGGAATCCAAGCCCGTGAAATCCTTCTTGAAGTTGGAATACTTTGTGGTGTGCCTCCATATTGAAAACATGGAATGCACTAGTGATTTGTACACCATGTCCAGGAGATTGATCTTGAAACCAAGCTTATGGTACATGATATCTGGGAATTTTGAACTCTCAACACCTAGGATATCAATCTCATTTAACTTCTCTTTACCCAAATCAAGGATCTCCTTCAATATATTTATTTGTTTTGTGTGCTGGGCAATCTCAACCTCCCACACACCAAGTGCTTCTTTGACATCAAAATGTATCTTTTTTTCTTTAAAATACTCTGTAATGGACTTGGAAATTTTTAATATTAATATAATCTATGGGCCTCGGCCTTTTACCAATCAAAAAAAAAAAAGGTCGTGGACTATCCCCAATTTCTCAAAGATCCAGTTGTCAATATAAATGGCTTTCTTCTTCATTATTCTCAAATAACTCATCTCTTCCTATGAAATTTGTTCCAAGGCAAACACTTCAGGCATCTGTGAGGATATGGGGGTGTCCAACTCATGTATAATCCCCTTTAATTTGGCCAATGTGGCCTGTAACTCTTTCTTCTTCTGATGTTATTTAAAAATCCTCTAATTCATTGATTGGATGGACTCATTGAGGTTCTCGAGTTCACTCCATTTATTTCACTTTCTAAGATTGATCTTGTGCATCTGATAGTTTCTGGAAGTGATCTTGGATGTATCTTTATCTACAGGTTGCACAATAACTTCCACCACTATATGTCCATGATTATTCCTCTTGGTTGTAAAAATAGAATGGGCCTTTTGGGATTTCTTTTCAGGCGGGTTCATGAGCTCGATCATAATCTCCTATAGCGAGGGTGTGAATATAGACTCTTTTGGTTGCTTCCTTTTAAAACTAATCATCAACCATTCTGGTGGAAGCAGGGTAGTAACTCCAGTATCTGAGGTATTCTGAGTGTTGGAGACTTCACATTCATGTTGCACTTGTGTATCTTTGGGAGGAGGGTTCCTAGAATTTGTTGTTTCCTCCTGATGTGGATTTCCTTGCAGATCCTACTGAGGGTTTTATGGAGGATCCAGTTGAGGATTATGTTAATGTTAGATGATGGGGGTACAGTTTCTCCTGTAGGTCTGGTTTCTTTCTCCTCTTCTCATTTCTTTTCTTCTTCTTCTTTCTTACGAGCCTCCTCTTCTTGTTCTCTTCCTCTAGGCATTACTTTTATTCTTCGGCCTCTTGTTTCTAGGCCTCTTCTTCCTCCTTGAGTCTAGCCTCTATTTGGCAAGTGCGCTTTTCATCCTCTTGTTTTCTTTTGGCTTCTTCCTCAGTGCAATTTTTCTCCTCTTATTTGTAGATTATTTCTTCCCCCTCCTTCGCCTCTTTCTCCCTTTATATTTTATCCTCTTGCTCTTTCTTTCTCTTTTTGTCCTCTTTGACTACTTTGAATAGGAGGTCTTGATCCTCCAGGATTAGAATTTCATTAATATTTTTTGAGGTGGTATTATCTGGATCCGTGAAGTCTTGGACTTGTTATAGCACATGTTCCATTGTGTGATATTTTGTGGGTTCCTCTATCTGTGGGACTTGTGCATCTTCAAAATGGGCCTCTTTCTTGAGGTCTAGGGTAGAATCACTCAGCTGCTTATTTTTCTTTATTTTCCCTCAGGGGTGTTGTAAGGGCACATTCTCCTCTACATCAATGTTTATTGTAGTGGTGTTGAGGTTGGGAGTGCCTTAACTCATTATCGCTTGGGAGGGTTCAGTAGTCGTTAGGGTTTCCACGTTGATTCTGAATGTAACTCCTTGTTCCACGATAGAAGTTAACTTCCACAACTGATCCATCTTATTTTCAAACTCTTCAAAAACTATCTTTGTAGGGGTATACTTGAAGGGATTCAATTTTACAGATGAGGAACCCCATTTATTCTTATCTTGCCTCTCATATTGCTGAGAGGTTTTGGTGACTTTTGCCTTATGATTCTTTTCTTAAATCCCTTTAGGGAGGATGAAATAAAAAAATATAATGCTCCGGTCAATTACTTCCCTGCTAACCGCTCTAATTTCTAGTTCCTCAAACTCATCCCACTCTAATTTTTGGATTTGTTGATCTGCTAATTTGTCTTCATCAAAGGAAAGATCCTAAATGTCTTATGTATCCTGGAAGCCCCTTGGGAACTTCACCTGGCCAAAATATGCCATCTTTTTAGTTGTGATCTAGTTGTATTGGCATTGACATAGATCAAAATCATCTTGAAAATCAACCCAGAAATCTTTAAGATGAGGTATGTGGTCTTTATGTGCGTTGGGGAGAAATTTCTTAATCTACCCCTGGGGATCATACCACAACTTATGAAAATCAATCTTTTTCAGATTAAGACTGGTCAACTCATGGTTAGCCACCTTAGCAATGAAAATGGAATGCTTAAATTCTTCATAATTAATGAGAATCTAACCCCTATCTTATGTTTCTTGTTCATCAACCCTTACATTTTACTAATTTTCCTACAAAAATTGAGAAAAACCATTTTGTTGGTGCAGTGTTGAGGGAGGAGGTAAGGCCTTGAAAAAAATCCTAATACTCTTATATATACATGGGTGCAGAACTACATAAACCAGCACCGCCATGGATCTATCAGGGTCATCGCCTGCTGAGATAGGAAAAATTCTACATCTATCAATTTTATTATGCAGTTGTATACAAATGCATCATTGACGTGACAAAAAAAAATGGCAAAACTTTCTAGTTGTAATTGTGGGTAGTGATCACATGGGAGAGAATTCTCTGGCTTGTCTCCCTAGTGTCCATGTTTCTTTATTCCTTCGACACCTTTGAGCCTGGTAGCTACCCATACTGTGTAGGAAATCATGTAGAACTGCTTTGAATCTTGGACTTCCTGGAGCTGCTTATGCATGTTGTTGGACATTATTTGGGCCCAGTAAAAATAAACCTTGACACTGAGGACTATGGATATGAAATAAACATCTAAGGTTTGTACTCCTTCACATTTAGTTTCCCAAAGATAGGGCTTAACATTTTAATCATCCATCCCCTAGATGGGTGGAAATAAGTCGATGCACGGGATGGTGTCTGACATTTTTGTTGTGTCCTTCTAGAGGGTTGTGAGCCAATGGGCGTTCAAGTACCTTTTGTTTTCCAAATCATATTTTTGATACTTGTTCATTGTGAATACCTCATCTAGGGCCACTAGTTTTGCTCAGTTGAGTAGATGAAAGATTTCATGAAGTGAATGTACATCAAATGTGACAACATCAAGTATTATCAGCCTGAGTACATTGTTTTGTGAATAATAAATAACAACCTATCTAGGTGCATATGAACTCTGGGCATTAGAGAGATAGGGGGAAAGAAGAGACTTGTACGAGTCCAGACTTATTCATTCAAGTATAGTAATGATCCTTTGGGGGAGTAGTCTTTGTTGCAGTCTTCATAACCTATAAATCAAAATCCCCGATGTTTGTGTCTGTGATGTTCTTCAAGGAACTCTCCAACCTTGAGATCTTGGTCTGTCCCACATGAATATATATCGCATGGTTAAGCGGGGTCCTTTCCAACTCCTTTTATGATTTATTTTCTTTCTAGATGGGGCCCCAAGTGTCATCCTAGGTTTTACTTCATGAACTTCAAAAGAAGAAGTCATTGTACCAACATTATCACCCTGTAAGACAAGGGAACTTAATCAAGATTACACAAAAACATAATGAACTTATTGAATTATAATAATAGTCTGGGAACTGAGGTTCGAGAATCTATCTATAGGATTCCTTGAAAGAGAAGGAATGATTGAGGATGGAGTTCCAAGACACAAAATTTAGAATCAAGAGCTTTATTAAAGGATTTGCAGGGAAAGGAGGCAAGGAATACTGGATAAGAGATCCATCAAAATGATTCTATGTTTGGAATTGTAGGTTAGAGATAGGAATCCTGGACCATGACGTTTGGAGTCCCTTATAAAATTGTAGTATTTACCACATTAGATTTTGGAGTTAAATTTAGCTTTGGACACAGGGTTTTGGGGATGAGGATTGACAAAACCCAATGAAGAATGTTTGTTTAACTCTAGGGATTTGAATTCTTGGCTACTAAAGTGACTGACATGCCAAGAATGAGAGTTTTAGATAGGTAAATCGAATGGCTAGTTGGTGCATTGAGAACATGGAAAATGGTGCAAAAAATAAAATAACAGAGTATTGGTCTTGACACATGGCTTTGAACTAGGTCAAAAAGGAAAACCATTAAAGTCCTAAGTTTTGCAAACAACCCTAGTGTAGCTTTAAAACTATAAAAAGTATGAACTAGGGCATCAGATAGACAAATTTAATATCCCCAATTCTCCCAAAAACACATAATTAACGTGACGAACGCTTCAACACCAGACTCTAGGACATAGAAAACCCTAGAAACAACAATCTTGTAGGCTGTAAATTTAGTTTAGGGAAATAGATTTTACTTGAAAACCCTTATTTCTCTACTCTACAGAAAAACCCTAAGCAACAAAAGGAAAAACCAACAGAAACAAAGCACAAACACAGAAAGGGAAGCCCTATAAATACTACCAAAATGAAAGGAAAATCATACCTGAATAGAAAGCTGAAAATATTCACCAAGGGATTCTTCAAAAAATCGCAAGCACGACCAAATCCTTACATGAACACACAAATTTACATTCTAGAAGACTCGGTCGCAGAAAGGGTTCTCAAAATTTCTTTTAATCTAACGTAGTCATGGGAGGAGTTTCCCCAATGGGAATGGTCCAAACCATGCAACACGAGTCAACACAATAAAAAAAAATCAACTGGCGATCATAAGTAACTCAACAATCAACAATAAACATGCCCATTCATTTCTTCACATTATCTTAAAAATAAGAATTTACATCATATCTAACTAGAAACATGTCAACTTACATTCAAGGAATACATGCCTGATTACATACAAAAATCCAGATCCATCCTGGATGCTAACCCCTAAAAGACTTCCTACTAAGAGCTACCACCTCACTACCTAACTAAGAAATCAACACAACATGTATATACAATATCCACAAGTCAGCTAGAAAAGATCACATTCTCAAAGGTAGGAAAATATAAGTGCAAAAAAAAGGACATGACCCAAATCATGAAGAAAACCTCTGGATATATATGAAATGATGTGAGATACAACAAGGAGGTCAACCAAGAGCATAAGATCATCAAAAAATGCACCGATTAGGATCACAAGCAATGGGAAAGCTTCACAAGATAAAACAACACGGATAAGTTATTAGTATGAAGAATAGATAGGTTTAACCCAAAACTCAAGAGATCCCCACCAATATAGAAATGATCAAGATGCGAACCCAAAAATAGATTCCACATGATTTCGACAATAAGCCATAAGGTTCGCACAAGCCAAAGAGTCAACTAGAAGGATCACACACCAAAACACTAAAATAGGAAAGCAGGAACAAACTGAAAGAAATAATTTTTTGGTTGATGCAAGATTGCCAAAGAACCCAAGATAGTCATGCATCAGACACCTAGGGTTATTAAAAAGTGAGCCTCTCACTTTGATGCTAGAATAATTTTAGCAACTGATCACAAGACTTCAATTTTACTTTTGACTTCCCAATCCTCAAGGCCAAGAATATGAACTTGCAAACAAAACTACTCTTGTTTATCCAATATGATTCCTGTTCAGGCTTAGAATTGTCACCCTAACTCAGGCATTAGGGCTACACAACAATTCCATCCTCACAATGGAAACTTCCTCTAGCTGTGGGTGAACTATGGATGAGGAAGAGTCTTTGGATTCTAGGCCGGCTCTTATTTGATTCGGGATATCACCTCCTGATTTGAAAGTTGATAGGGAAAAGGGAAAAAGGATTAAAAATGAAAGGGAAAAAGGGGTGATACACCAAGAATATACTCAGACTTTTGATGGAAAGATAAAACAGTAACTCCACCTCATACATCAAAGGCTTAATACTTCAAATCTCTGTTCAACATATAGGCTGACAGATTTCACTACTAGGGTTAAACCACAAATAGCTCAAACAGTCAGCAAACATACATTTTCATACAAGGTTTTAAATAATTGATCACCCTAGTAAGGAATATAAATGCACTCACTTATCTTAGATAAAAATGAAAATAACACTTGGAAAGAAAGATGAAACAGGATCATAGAATCAGAACTCCACATGTATGAGCCGATGAAACATCTGCTTTATTCTTCACCAAAATCTGACAAAAATGTGATTACAAACATGAATCCAAGACACTAAGGAACAATAAGCTCACTTTGCCTTCTTTTCCAAAATCTGCAACCTCAATGGATAC
>MU226208.1:615799-631950 GCA_018584345.1 Thuja plicata
AGCTCAAAGTGCAGGAGGTTTCAAAACCTTGTTTCTATTATTCTACTCTATGCTGGGTCAGTGTTAGGGATAAATAGAGTGAACCCTCTGAGGGGTATTTTTATGACAGCAAGAAAAGGGAACAACAGGGTCTACCCTATTAAATACTTATGTACTATTAGGTCTACCTTGATTAAATGATTTAAAACTTATAACTAAGTAAGCACTCTATTAGGATATTTAAAAAAGTATATTAGGACCACTTTGCTAAGAGATTTACCCTAATTCACTTGCAAAAATGTATCAGTACATGATCCTTCAATTTACACTTCAAATGTTGATTACGAATCTCCTCTTTCCAATTCTTATCCAATCTCTAAATCTGATAACTCTATTCTGCCCTTCACTACTCTATTCGGTCACTCTGTCTGATCTATGCTCCTTCAACATACACACGATCTCTTTTCCTTCATCCATCTCTATCTCTCTCTGCATTAGGGATTTGAGGATTCCTTAAATAGAAAACATATGAAGCTTCTAGATGAAGATCAATGATCTAGATTCATCTCTTTTGTCGCGTAAGCATTCCCTTTTTTTGATTGGTTTCTTGGCTTGCATAGGTATCAATGCTCTATCAAATCATGTAATTAACTCCATTAAATACCTTGAAAATAATTAAATGTCATATAGAAGTCGGCCAAAATAATATACATAGGTATTTGAGCCATTCCAAACACATACAAACAAACTGTTTCACTCGGCATATGAGGTCTTTGGTGCTCGGTCAAAATGGTGTTTATATGTTGTCGCTTGACACAATTCTCAACTCAGAAATCAACATGCTTGGTAGTTGATCTTCTCGACAACTGTAGGGGTACTCGACAAATATTGACTTGCTTGGTAGTAACCACTGCTCGGCACAAGAATACAAGTCTTATACAATGCTCAACCTTAGTAGAATAGCTCGGTCGCAGTGATGACCGACTAACGTGCCTGGATAAATGACTAAGTGTTGGACACTAATAGGAAACATAACTTGGAGATCAAAAATCTCCCCTTTTGTCATTAGTGGCAAAAAATCTTTGTCATGACTTTTCAGTACTTTAACAAAAATAATACTTAAGCACACAGTACTCTCCCTAAGTTTATGACTCAGTATACAAAAATATAGATATCTTACATATATCTGCATCTATCTTCCCCTTTTTTCTTTACTTCATTTCCCCCTTGTTTTTGTCACTCTTGGCATCTAGGGTCAGACAATACTTATCCAAAAATGTGTGGAGATGAAGGACCATTGCTAAAGCGTTATCCCATCCTGTTCTTACAAACTCCAAAATCTACAATTTGATCTCTAGCTGGGTAGATAAATCAACCATACTTTCTACAAAAGAGGGTGGATCTATCTTTACTAATTCTTTTGCAGTTTTTAATTCTCTCTGCATAACCTCCAAATGTGGTGTCAACATGTTTTTAATATAAATCAATTTGGCCCTTATTCTTCCATCATTAGCCATGAGCTCGGCTAATCTCCCTTGGGCTAAAGTCAATCTTGATAAATGAAAGGAGCTTGAACTTTCATCCATGCTCAATGAATTTCATGTTGACCTTAAATCTTCTTGTAGCTTCTCTATAAGTTGTTGATTATCCTTTGTAAAGAATTTGACATTACATAGTTTTTTATACAAATAATAAACATTGTTTTCAACTTCTTCTAAAACAATTATTAACTCGGAAAGTTCAACTTTCTTCACAGCTATCTCTGTGGAAACCTTCTCCAAATTTGTTTTTGTCAAACTTTCACGCAGACCATTCCATTAGTTTTGCATTTGCCTCAATGTCATTAGTGTTCACCTTCTTAACAATATCAACCAATTGATCTATAATAGGATTTTTCTCATATATATCTTGCAAGTCAAATGCATCAACAAAAATATCCTTAATTTCATCTAATACTTGTTTCTATTGATGTTCACTTCGTAGTTCTTCTTGTTTGCATTTTCTTTTTAGTGGATCTTACAAGGTTTGCATCTGCTCATAAGTTAAGTTATCAGTGTCCCATTTTGGAAGCACTATAACTTCATCTAGTGTGACTAGTGAGTGAGGAGACTTGTCCTTCTTCTTATGTGACTTTTTATTCTTATTCTTTGGTGAACTAATGCTCGGTCTCTTCTCTTCCTATACTCGGCTAGTACCAACACTGACTAAGACTAACTCCTTTTGAGCACTCATTAACTACTGATTAGGTGTATTTGTAGTCTTATGTTCAAGAAGTGTTACAATAGGGAGTTGTACAAGTGCGTCAATAGCCTATTTCTCCATAGGCTCTTGTTTCTCCTTGGTTTCTGCTGCTTGATCTTATGTGATTTATCTTCATCTTCTATAGTCACTTTAGGATTAGCCAGGATAGGGGAATGTGGAATTGAGATTTTTGGCTTATCCTGCTCCTTGACTCTTACATTCTGTGAATCCTCAATTGTGATTAGGATGGTGCTTTGGAGTGTTGAATCCATAGTTGGTCCATTTTTAATCTTGGTATAATCATGAATTGAGATTAAGACTGGATTGGTGCTTGGGAGGTGTACATTTGAAGTTGCCTCGATAGTAGCTAGTTCCTTGACTTCTTCCTCTGTTAAGGCATTAGTGTTTAATTGTGTGTCTTCAGGTACATAATCAACAATGAAATCAACTTGTTGTTCACTCTCTTCAACTTTCTCCATTTTATCTTTCACAAGATGATCTGACTCAGCTATGTCTTCTTTGTTATCTAGCTCTATCTATTTGGATGTGCCTACATCTTGGTTTTTATCCTTGCCCACTATGAGTCCAAAGATTATCTTCCAAACTCATTGGCTCTTTTGAACAACTTCTTCAACTTTGTTCTTCAATATTGAATATGCCCTCATCTTGGGAACGAACCTATTCCTTTAATCCTTCATGAATTTTCATCTTTTCTTGTGTGTCAACTCAGGCATTATTCAGGCTAAAGCGCCTTCTCTTATCTCTTTCTCGGTCATGATGGAAAACTTCCATTTCTCATAAATTTTCTAAAATAGTTCATCAGGGATAGAACTTTTAATTTCCAAAGGTGTCATCTTGAAGTTTATCAACATCTCCATCATATCATGCTTAATCTTTGCCTTGTTAGGTTTGCTTAACATTTCATACTTGATGAACTTAAATCCTACCAAAGCTGTTGAGCTTTTGATGTTTTCACAAATTTCATCCACACTAGTTTGATGCCTATGAGTAGCAGTTTTGAATTTACTAACATCATCAGTTTCTATCATTTCTTCATCATCATCCTCTTTGCCCAATATTAACTTTCTTCTTGGTCTCTTCACAGGATGACTCAAAATTGATTTAGTTTGAACTTGTTTCCTCTTACCAGAGTCTTCTCCTGCAATTTTCTTTTGTGGCCTGACTAGCTTTACAGTTGTGGATGCCCTTGTTCTCGGTCTAGTTAAGACAGGAGGAGTAGGAAACTTCCTTGTACTTTTCTTTATTGCAGGTTCGACAAACATTGGTTCCTTACCCTTCTTTTGTGCTCCTACATCCTCATCCTCTGTCTTTTCATAATCACTTGATTGGTCTTCACCCTGACCTTGTGTGATCTCTAGTGGTGCATCATCCTCTACATCTTGTCCAAATATTTTCTCCATATTTTTCACTAACTTCTTTCTCTTTTTTTCCATAGTTGCAGACTTCAAGTTCATAGTGATATGAGTTTTTGCTTCTTCATATTTGCCTAATACTTTAGACTTCTTATCAATGTCTTATGCAAGGAGAGATGTAATGGCTGCAAATGTCTCATCAACATTTACCTCATAAGGTAATGGCCTCAGCCATGCTACCCTTGGTATAACAAATTGTACATATATAAAATTAGTGTCCACAAGAAAACAAACATCTTCATAGTAATTCTCTACCAAAGATATTTCCTTTTCCTCATTTTCTTTTTAAACTCAACAAAATAACTTCCCATCACATTATTAAAGTTATCTCCTAAATGAAGAATAAACTCATTTATCTGTTGTGTAATAAGTCGGTCCTTACTCCATACTATATTTCCTAAGGAAGGAAAAGTGTTTTGAACATAAAAGAATATGCAAACTAATAGGGATCCAAACTTACACATGGAATTCTTTTCTTTTCTAAATGATGATATATTTTTTTGCCAATTGCATCAACTGTAGCTCAGAAAGGTCATATGTATGATCCTTCTTAACAATCTTCCACACTTGGTCTACTGCAACATAGTGGACACTATCCACTGATAGAATTTGTGAGCAATCACTCTCACTACAAATTCAATCTCAGCATCAGTGATGCTAGTTATTGTCATTCATCTCTTGTTCCATACTGCCTTTGTGTTTTGTTCAATTTTCTCCTTGATCTCGCATCACATGGTTCGCTTCCCAGTCAAAGTAGGGTAACCAGTGACTCAATCGATGATCTCCTTAGTAATCTTCACTAGCTCTTCCTCTAACCAGATTTGCATGTCATGAACTCTACTAAGAACAATCTTGATTCATTCAACTTGGAAGTCCTGAGGAAAATCAAGGGTACAAACTAACCCTTTGTTGACAATGTGTTGATGTTCAGCCTTGAATGCCCTGTTCTTGCATAGTTTTTTGTAGGTTTCCCTCAACTCAAAATTTCCTATCTCACTCACTTTGCACATATAGCATGCCCTTACATCATGTATCATCAAAACTTTGGGTGGAATCAATGACAGGGCTCCAGAAAGATCTCCCTTCACCACGCCTTCAAGTACGGCTAAAAAATTTGGTGGTTCACATGCATCACTTCTCACTAACTGAACATTCATCAATTCTTCTCCTAGATTCTTCACTGCAGTAGTTGAACTAGCGACCATTTTCCCGATTAGTGTTCTAAAGATGAACTCTGCATAAATCGGTAACCACAGATATTATCACTTCACATTGTTCGCCAATGGAACATAGTTCAATCTCTACAGTCTTCACACAACTTCAGTCTTATTCGCCTTAAAATCTCTCTGTAAACTCTCTGATCACTTGGTGAAATGAAAATGAACGCCAAAAATCCATTATAAAGCTTCAAATGGTCGACTTAGGTGTTCAATTAATGACCTGTACATAGTGGTTGAGATATAGTTGTCTCGATCCTTATGCAACAAATCAACTAATTCACTCCATTCACTCGGTCAAGACTTTGCCTCGGTCAATACATACTCAACTCGGTTGTTACTGTCAGCTCGGTCAATATGATAGCTCAACACATACTAAAAGACTCAGTTGCTACATAAATACTGATGCTTGACACCCATTGTGCATATCAACTCTTTTCTCGGTTATTTCCTTAGATCTGTCCTAGTGCATCTTAACTTATGCAGATATGGAATTTAGCACAACTAATGTTAGGAACTGGTGTAAGATATAGTATTTGTAAAATAGTTCCTTACATTCCTTCCTTCCTTAAGTCGATGCAGTGTGATCACTTGATCCATTAGATTGGGTGATCTCAGCTTCATTGGTTCCACTGCTGCTCATTTATCCCTTCTTTCTCCATGTCTGATTCATCTGGTCTTTTATTTAATCATTGACACATGTTGGCACTCTGGTCATGCAATCTCTTTGAGTATGGCCAATTTTGTGACAACTATGAAATACCAAACTTCCATTCACCCAACTCTTAGATTTACCTTTAAAATGTGTCCTTATACAATTTTCTGCAACATGACCATATTCATTGTAATAATGACAAATGTGCCTTGTATTGTAATCCCAGTTGAATGTGTTACCTTTCCTAGGTGCAGTTCCTTGTTTCTTAGATGTCCACTTTGGTTTTGCATTGGATTTGCAGTCTTGGGCTTTATTTCCAAACTTCTGACAATTGTAACATTATCCTTGAAATTTGGGTGAAATTTGGGTGAAGTAGGTGCACTGATAGCCTTTGATCTACATTCCTTTGCCTGATGTCCATGTTTCTTACAGTTAAAACAATGTCCATTGAATTTTTCCTTAGGATTGGACTTACCATTTTTGCTTCTACAAATGTTTTTTGTATGTTCGGGTTTCCCACAATGATGACATGTAGTTTTTTTCTTTTGCTTTGCATTCTTCTGTTCTCCACTTTTTGATGTTTCACCTTCTTCAGTAGATGATAGGTTCTCGGTAAGGCCAAGTCCAGTGGTATCATTGGTTCTTCTCGGTGCTCTAATCAGTTCCTCAAAATATCTTGCAGCCTTGTTAGGTTTGTTATCCTTTCAATGAGTTATTTTTCTGCTCTCAACTCATTTCTCAGTTGGTTGTTCTCTGATCTCAGATTTGTGATTTCCATATCTTTTTTTCTTACCTCTTGAGTTGCAAGTAACAATTTATTTACCATGTCCAATTTATTATTTGTGATCCTCTACACATCACATGTTCTTTCACAAAGTCTGGTAGCCATTTGTCTTTTGTATTCTTCTGACATGGTCTTGTCTTCTTCAACTTTGTTTTTCTGATCAATCACCTCATATAGTGTTATACATTATGTTTCATGTTCTCTTTAGATTTTTGAAGTTTTCATTCAGTGTGTTGTTCTTCTCTAATAGATCTGCTAGAGTTGTATCACTTTGTTTGGAGTTCTCATTCTCAAATAGACCTTCAGTGTCTTCTTCTTGATATGATGTGTCATTCATGTGAATTGCAAATTATTTCCTTCTTGTTAAGGATTTCTTCAATTCTTCTCTTGTTGTCTCAAGCTACTTCAGTGAAAGATTGATGTCAATCTTCTGATTCTCTATGACTTTTCCCAACTTATAAACCTCCATTTACAAGATCTGATTCTTCAAGTGGTTAGAATTCTTTTAAGACAACACAGTTTTGATACCAATTGTTGGAAGTATTAATTGGGAAAGTAAGATACTAACGAGGGGGGGGGGGGGGGGGGGGGTGAATNGGGGGTTGAATCAGAATCCTATTTTGTTTTACTCAATTGAAACAAACTGATTCAACATGCATATCATGTATCTTATAAGAATAAAATTTAATGATGTAATATATATAACTAGTAATCACATGCATGATAACCAATAAGATAAATTCATGACACAAAGATTTGGTAACCCAAAAACCCTTGAAGGTAAAACTGGGGTGGGGATGACACGGATAAATCTTCACTACTGCAGTAATAAAGTGTTCCTGTTAGGGATACAAAATTTTGATCACTTCTGATGATCTACCCTGTGAGGGGTCTGCCATGTTAAAGGCTTATAGACTATTAGGTCTACCTTGATTAAAGGATTTAAAACTTACAACTAAGTAAGCACCCAACTAGGATATTTACAAAGGTTTGTTAGGACCACTATGTTAAGATATTTACCCTGATTCACTTGCAAAAATGTATCAGTAGCTGATCCTTCAATTTGCACTTCAAATTCTAATTACGGATCTCCTCTTTCCAATTCTTATATGATCTCCGAATCTGATAACTCTGTTATGCCCTTCACTACTCTGTTTGGTAACTCTGTCTGATCTATGCTCCTTCAACATACAAACAATCTCTTCTCCTTTATCCCTATCTATCTCTCTTTTCATTAGGGATTTGAGGCTTCCTTAAATAGAAAACAAATGAAGCTTCTAGATCAAGATCAATGATCTAGATTCATCTCTTTTTTATGGTTAAGTATTCTCTTTTTTTGATTGGTTTCTTGGCTTGCATAGGGATCAATGCTCTGTCAGATCACATAATTAACTCCATTAAATGCCTTGACAATAATTAAATTCCACATAGAAGTTGGCCAAAACAATTTACATAAGTGTTTTAGCCATTCCAAACACATACAAAAAATTGTTTCACTCGACATATGAGGTCTCTGGTGCTCAGTCAAAATGGTGTTCATATGTTGTCGCTTGGTACAACTCTCAACTCGAAAATCAACATGCTCAACATTTGATCTGATCAGCAATTGTAGGGGTAATCGACAATCGTTGAATTTCTCAGCAGTAACTACTGCTCGACACAAGAATACAAGTCTTATACAATGCTCGACCTTAGTAGAATAGCTCGTTTGCAATGATGACCAACTAACCTGCCTATATAAATGACTAAGTGCTGGACACTAATGGGAAACATAACTTGGAGATCAACAATAAGATCATCAAAAAATGCACCAATTAGGATCACAAGCAAAGGGAAAGCTTCACAACATCAAACAACTCAGATAAGCCAATAGTGTGAAGAATAGATATGTTTGACCCAAAACTCAAGAGATCTCCACCAAGACAGAATGGATTGAGATGCGAACCCAGAAATAGATTCCACATGATGTCCACAACAAGCCATTGGTTTGTACAAGCCTAAGAGTCAACTGGAAGGATCACCAACCAAAACACTAAAATATGAAAGCATGAACAAACTGAAAGGAACTATGTTTTGGTTGATGCGAGATTTCCAAAGAACCCAAGATGCTCCTGCACCTGACACCCGGGGTTATTAAAAAGTGAGACTCTCACTTTAATGCTAGAAGAAATTTAACAACTGATCACAAGAATTCAATTTGACTTTCGACTTCCCAATCCTCAAGGCCAAAAATATGAACTTGCAAACAAAACTACCCTTCTCTATCCAATATGATTCCCATATTATCTGTACGAAAAATTTCCAGCTAACAAACTTACTGTCAAAAACCAAATTGATCAACAATAGAACCACGCACAATATGTGCACTCCTCTTCACAAACCTTCTTGTTATCCTTAGCCACTTATGCCCATCCTTATAACACATCTAAGCACTATCTTCCATCAGTTTATCAACAATAAAGACGTCAGAAACCTCATTGTCTTCATCCTTCATCCACACTTCTTCTTTTATCATCACGTTCGTCTGCAATCTCAACTCTGTCTTCATCTTCACTCTCGGTAAATGCCCAAATATTGGTTCCCATCAAAGGATTACTGCCCCTCTTTCCATACTTGCACTGCAACATATGAAATAAAAACTCCTTTCACACAATCAACTTGATTAGTACAAACATCAACCAAGAAACATAGGCCTTGGCCTTCACACCCTCTCATGATCTCTGCAACAAGTTAGCTTCCAACTGTATCATCTTAGTTTGCAACTTTCCATCAGAAACAAGATCATTATCACAAATAAAAACCATATAAAAAACATCTGCATACTTACCAACAACAATGTCATCAGCAACATTACCCTCATTGTTGTACTCAACAAAATTAGACTTTTTAACTAGATTATCATATTCATCCAAAGGAAATTTATTCCCAATCTCAACCATGTCAACATACTCAACCATAGGAAATTCAACTATACCAACATCCTCAACATTAGTAATCTCATTATCAAATTCAACAATAAGACATTCCTTAACTTTCTCATCAAATCCAATCAACTGATTATGACACTAATCCATAACCACTTCCCCTTCATCTTCGTAAATCTCAAAAATCAAAATACTCACAGGTGTGATTACCTTATCAAATTTTACCTCTTTCACTATTGCAACCCTAGCTCATTTCTTCCTTTCTTTAATTATCATTTTAACAGGCCAAACGATCTACCTCTTGATCGATATGTGCCAATTCAACATCTTCATCTCTCGAGTAGCTTCCTCATACTCATTCTCAAGTTCAAGATTCCTTCGCAAACCAACTAATGCATTTCAGATCTCAGTCCTCATCTCAACTCTTAGGTCTTCAAACATCTGATTTACATTTCTAGGGTCATCCTAATCAACGACATCTCTCCCTTCACATGATGCAACTGCCTCGACTCAGTGATCTGGCTACAAAATCTCAATTGCCTCTTACTCAGAGATCTATTGAACATGCCCACAGTCTGCCTTGATTCAACGATCTATCCACTAACCGGATGTCTCAAGGAATGCAACCCATTCCAAGCTTCACAAACAACAACGGTTCCTCTGTAATACATCCTCATGCAAATCCTTTGCACTCGCGGGTCAGGTCCACATTCTGCCACCCCACAACACACTATCTGGGATTTCGCAAGCTCAGGAACAACGATCTACCACCGCAGACCAAATCTCTCATTGTTACCACCTGATGTAGTCATGGAAGGAGTTTCCCCCAATCTAGATGGCCCAAACCATGTAACAAAAGTCAACACAGTGGAAACAACTAATTCAAGAAGAAGAAAAGACAATCAAGATGTTACAACAGATCTTTGCATTATCCATAAATTATATATTTACAACATATTGGCCTGCAACATGCAGATTACAGACTTTCGACATACATGCCTGATTACAATAGAAATTATAGCTAAATCGTTAATGCTAACCTCCCAAAAGAACTTCTTCCTATCTCTGCCTAAAAAAGACCAAAAGCCTCAATATATAGAGCCTTTGTGACACATATGTCAACCAAAACAATTACATTTTCCAAGACTAAGAAAATGTAACGTGTACAAATATAGGTCATGATCCAAATCATAAGATCTCAATGCTAAGATGTAGAAATGATACATGATCCAAGAAAGACGTCGACCAAAGATCCAAGAACATCGTGATATGGGCCACAAAGCTTCGTTGATCGGGAATTGCTTCATAAGACTGAAAAAATCCATCTGACCGTTAGAACATGAAGAACACATAGAACTGAACATGAATCTTTAATATCTCCACTACAGAGTATAGAAATGAGGTGCGAACCCAGACATAAGTAAAATAAGATGCCCATAATAAACCTTGAAGTTTGCAAGAGAAAATGATCCAAAACTAGGGAATGCCAAGTTAGAAAACACATAAAATAGAAAACAAGAACAAACTAAAAGGAAATATTTTTGGGTGATGCAAGACTGGCAACAACCCAAGGATGCTCCTACATCATAATCACTTGGTGATTAAAAATGAGCCTCAAAAGGCTTTTTATAACTCGGTGGGGAAAGGGCATTAAATTCCTTTGTACCTTGTTTGACAGGTAAGACTTCGTGCTCCGAGGATCGGGTATTTAGTCACCATAATACCAAAAAGAATTATGGATTTTGGGGACCTGGGGCCCAACCCAAAACTGAGACCAGGAGGGACAGACTTTGGAGTCCGGGTCTCAGAAGGAAAGCAAGCAGAAAAACCAGAAATGAGAAAGGGGAAAAGCAAAAAGAGGGGACCCGACATTTTGCTCGGGGGAAAATATAGGGACGAGTATGCAGGGCATAACAAGACAATGATTCCAAAAGTTAGTTTTTAAAATGACAGAGAATACAATATCAATCTTATGAGAACTCAAGTAAACTTAGTGATTAAAAAATGAAAGGGAATATTGTTTAAGTGAGAAATTGTTGTTGCCTTAAACGTAACTCTCTCAATAATTATTTAATGACCCAGAACAAATGATGCCTCTAGATCCTGCATTCTTAGAATAAAGAATACAAGAAACTATAAACATTGATACAACTAAAAAAAATTTGCAAAACCCACAATGGAGGAAAAAGTGTAGTTATGTTGTAAACTTGGCATCAGACAAGAATGTTGTAGTGAAGAGATTGAAAATTAACTTAGGACATAAATTAACTTTTGAATACCTTTTTTGCTTAATTGTTAAATGATTTTATAGAATAATGAACACACAAAAGAGCCACTAACAAAACATAGCCTTTGAGAGTGTGTGAAAATAACTTCATTAACAACTTATTCTTAATAGGAAGTCTACACACACAACAATGAATTACTATACATAAGTGTTGGGATCCCCTTTCCAATTATACATTAAAAATTGAGGTGCCATTAAAGGCATAGATAATGGAAATGTCAACCTAAAAAGATATGGGTGTATGTCTACACTCAAAAAATTCATTGTTGTCTTGTCTGATGTATTTTGTGAAATGGTGCAACTAGGGTTAAGGAATAAATCTTATAGTTGTAGGGTGGTCCCCTTCATGTTAGACATGAGGTCTGGCTAGTAAGAGATGTATACATTATAATATTTACAATCTCTATAGCTCCACCCACCTTGTATAAAGATTCAAACTAAGACATTACTATTATATGTAGAGTTCTTGCAATATTTTTTTAATTTTAATTATATTTTTTAATCTAAAATTCTTACAAATAAATTTATATATTTTATATCATATATCTTTCTTATGTATTATTCATTTACTTTTGATTTATTTTTATTTTATTTATTCTAAATTTGATAAATTATTTCAATATAACAAATATTTAATTTTTTTTTCCTATCATATCACAGTCTTAACAAAATCACACTATCTAAAAATATATTAAATTAATTTAAATTATAATAATATGATAAATATTCAATTGTGTAATTTTTAAATCAAATTCATTGACCCATATTTCTTAAATCTAAATTAACCTTAACCTCATTTCCAAATTAAAAAAAAAAACATAAAGAAAAAAAATCAAAACAAATTATATTTATATATATATTTGAAAACAAATTTAGGCGCGGCTAAACGGGCAAAACTGAGACGGGTTGTTTGAAAACATAGATAAGAGTTTTGTATTTTGTTTAAAAAAAAAACACATGCTGCCCAAATTATGGTGCGGCTAAACGGGCAAAACTGATACCGATTATTTGAAAACATACATGAGAACTTCCCAAAAAAAGAAAAAAAATATGCTGCCCAAATTATGGCGCGGCTAAACGGGCAGAACTGAAACTGATTGTTTGAAAACATGTCGTCCAAATCCCCGAACGGCTAATTTTAGAGCATATAATCGACCCTTCCGTACCTTTAATCAGAACTTTGCTTTTAGTTTTTCATATCCCAAGATTCACAGGCTCTCCTGAGCCTTGGCAGCAACCCGCGACTAGATAAGGCTGTTTGACGGGCCTGGATGAAATTCGTGCAGGAAGGCATAATCTCTGTCAATGTTGAAAGGCCGAGCCATTCAGGTACAAAACTACCTTCTATTTAAAGATCCTCTGTTTTGTGACATTGGGTTTTATCAAAGGGTGATTGTAAATTGCATAATTTAGAAGAGTGTCACAGGGTATTCTCTATTTTATTTTCCTCTTGCGTGTCTTCTTAAGCCATGGCTTTGCAAGCTCCACTGTGATTAGTGTTGTTCTGAATCCCTCTGTTTTGTTGAATTATGTTGGGTATCTGGTATAGAATTGGGAATGTATTGTTTGTTAGGCCTTCTTCTTGTTTGTCTGTGAAACGGCATCAGTTTATTTTCTCTCTTCCTGTTATGCAGGTTGAGGAATTATTTTCTTGGTGTTGAGTTTGAGCTTGTTTGTTACCTAGTTGTCTTGATTGAAGGTGGGCATTGTCATGTGGTTATTGTCAGATTTGAGTTGTAGATTTTGTGGGTGGGTTTATCTAGATTGAAGTGGGGTTTTGATTTCTTTTATCTTTCATAATAATAAATTGTTTTCCGAAAGAAATACTCCTTAATCATTCATTGATGAAGGCTATGGTATTTGCAATTAATGTTTGACCATGTGATTAGTATAGGATGACGTGTAAGTTTTTCTTGATTATGAATAAATGCTTGCCTATCACAGATTCACAGGCTGTAGCATGATGTTTCAAGGTGGAATATGATTGGTGACAATATTGATAAGGTATGGGCATCCTGGCAGAAGGCTGAATTGGGTTATATAGCATGTATCAGTTTTGTTATCATTAATGTGATGCACATAATGGATTTTCTAATTTGACAAATACTGTGATTACCACCTCATAATTTTCTAATTTTTAAATAGCAGATTGCAGTCTTGATGTAGAGATAGGGGTTAGACTATAAAGGCAATCTCTGCTTTTAGGGGCTTCTACAACACATCATCAGGGTTACTCATTTGAACACACCTTCTAGATTTCAGCATGCACAACTATATGACTTGAACCTATACACATTGACTTTGGACAGGTCAAGGGCTTGACCAAATTTCTTCATATGGCTTGAGAAACAATGCGATATTCCTAACTGATGACATACAACATCAAATTCAAAAAAACATTCAATTTTGCATTGTTTTGACTTGACAGGGTTATGGCTTCAATCTTGAGCAATGTGAATCGAAGGCTTAGAATTCTGTAACCCTAATGTTGATTTAGGAACATTTGTAGCACACTTCCAAATGTCTTTAAGGAGGTTTCAACATCTGTTGAACACAAGAATCACAAATTGTGACTGTTCACCACTTTGTCAAACTGTCAATGCACTGTTTTAATAGGACACCCATAAACATTGGCACAAAAACTTGATGGACGCTACAACCCTTACAAGGATTGAGTCTCTATGACTCTTACACACCCTCTACAACACCTTCCAGCCTTAAGGAGTCTAAATTCTTCAATGGTATTCATCAACTCGGTCTGCTGTCCACTTCCTAACCTGATATATGATGATATCATGCATGCAGTCCTTTATGTGCATGTGCCAAACAAACTCTCAAGACTTGCAAGCATGGAATATGAAAGTACATTCAAGGACCTAGCATTCCACCAAAATTTTGGATTTTCTACCGGTGGAATGGGGTGTTATATATTATTCTTGGTCACTGGTTATCCTACCTAGGGTTTATGATAGTTTTGAACAGTTTTTGCCAAAATTACAATATCTCCTAATGTACTAGGTGGAAAATGATGAAACCAAGTCCAAATGAAACTAGATTCACATATGTAACATCTCCAACAGGTCTCAGGTCTTTATTTCATCTGCAGTCTTTTCCATTTGCTGCAACATGACTGTTACAGGAAAATCTGAAAGTGGTAGTCATTAATTTGATCATAACTCTCACAAAACACAATGAAAATATACCAAATGAAGTGCATATGAAAGGTAATAAATTCCTCTATCAATCACAATCAATTCAGATCATTTGGTGACTGCACAAATCTGTTTAAAAGTTCTGCAATAGTAAAAAAACGTGAGGAGAAGTGCAAAAAATGACAAAGATTTATCTTCCACGTCAACATTACATCATCTAAACATTTGGTGATGTAAATTAGGCTTATTTATGTCTATACAGTCAGCTGTAGTCATCCAACCGACCCCAACTACCTTCTAAACAAGTTCTTAAAATATTGTCAACAACAAAAAGTTGTCAGCAACAATGACAACTTGTTGACAACATTTTACAAGTTTTGCATGCTTCAACCAAATGACCCCAAACCTGCACAAATGGGTCCAAATGAACAATAATGGCCCAAAATGGCCTTTTTAAAATGAAACAATACAAAAATAAACAAAAACCAATGTTCAAACATGTTTCACCATCAAGTCCTGCACCAAGTCTTGAGTGGTTCGGACATTTTCCAATGGATCGTACATGTCATCTTTCGGGACGTGTGAATTGCATAAGGTGAAACACCTCCTATTTGTTAAAAATTTCTCTTTATCATTAGGTTCTTGTTTATTAGATAATGTTTGCAAGGCATAGATAGTTGGAAAAGGTACTATGCGAAGAGTTTAATGATGTCTTGCACATATAGTACTATCTTCAAGATCATATTAGTATGCTAATATAGTGTACAATATGACTTATTTATATGATGAGCTTTTTTTTGTCAAACTTAATGGTGTATTTGGTGTGGCAGGAATTTTATTGAAGTGCTTTGAGTGGAATGCAGTTTGGTTTTGTTGGATGTGCTAGTGCAATTCTTTATGGAGTTTGTAGAGCTTCAACAAGAGTGTTTAACTCTGATTTATCAATAGTACAACCGCAATCAAGTCTTGATAGACCCGACGAGCTTATTCCTCATGATTTATAGAAGGTATATTGCCGTTGTTTCACATTTGGGTGATTTGTTTATGATAATTGGCTTGTCACAGAAGTTTGTTACAGAAGTTTGTTATTACCCACACTTTATATCAGCAATCATTCTACGTATAAAATGATTAGAATTCATATATACTAACCTTGTAAGACTTTGGATGGTTATAATGCAGACTAGATATAACTTCTACACATTTCATATCGTAAACGTCGGATGGTGTTTAGACAACTGTTCACATTTTGGTTTTGTTACCTCAGTGTACGCTTGATAGTTGTCTTACGAGTTTGATGTTTTCCCTTTGTGGCTTGCGTGCCGTATTTGCTTGCTTCATGCCTTATGTGCCTTATGTGTTTGTTTTGTGTCTTTTGTACTTTGCGTGTATGATTTTTGTGTTGTGTGCATGCTTTGTGCTTCATGTATTCTGAATTCATGTATGCTTTTTCTTTTCTTTATGTTTTATAATATTATA
>MU226208.1:632000-646189 GCA_018584345.1 Thuja plicata
TTGTGCTTCATGTATTCTGAATTCATGTATGCTTTTTCTTTTCTTTATGTTTTATAATATTATATGTTTCTACTTCATATTGCATATGTTTGATGATTTCTTTGACCCTGACTTCTCTACACTTTATTGCGGGTATGTATGTATTTTAATACCCCCACTAAGGTGGGGGCTAGATGTAGATTCTTAAATTGTGTATCTCTCACAACTTGACGCAGTGGTTAGCATTCATTTTGGTGTGCGGTGTTTAGCACTCATTTTGGTTCTTAGGATTGATTATGTGAAACATATATGGGGACTAGATTGGCAATCATTATAATATTCTACATTGCTTGATACTTCAAACCATCAAATTCGGGTTGACACTAGTGGCCTAGCGTTGGGCGCTAGTTTCCTTTCATTTAGACCTTTGAATTGCCAAAAAGGCTAGGACACTAGCACCTAATGCAATTATGCTCCCAATTTTGCCCCAAATTCAAAGTTGTTTGTGAAATAGTGTGAGTTGCAAATAAAAGCAACTCACACCATTTACAAGGGTTCAAGGAATCTCTCTGTCTCTAATCCTACTAATTCAAGAGAATTCAAGTGAAGAATTTTGAAGGCATTATCAAACATACAACGTTTTTCTATCAAGTATCGTTTATGTTTATGACATGCATGGATCGGAACTAGATTGGAAAACTAGATGAAAAGCTAAAGAGACTTGCCCTACAAACTATTAAATTGGATTGGACACTAGCGGCCGAGTGCTGGGCGCCAATGTGATCTAATTTTGGAACTTTAAATTGCCAAAAAGGCCAGGACACAAGTATCCATAGATAGTGTCCCGATTTTGGAATAAATTCAAAAGTTCCTTGTTCGTACCCTTCAGTTTAATGAAGTGTTTAGCACTCATTTTGGTGCTTATGATTGATCATATAAAAATGTGAATGCACTGGGACTAGATTGACAAACTCTATGAAATTCCAAACTGCCTAGTTGTTCAAATTGTTAAATTGGAATAGAGACTAGCACTGTAGCGCTGTGTGTCGAAATGGTCTCAGTTTGGACCTTTAAATATCAAAAAGTGCATGGACAATAGTACCCAAACCAGGTGTTCCAATTTGGTTATAAATTGACAAGTTTCTTGTGAAAAGATGTCAGTCTTGAATAAAAGAAACTCCCTTCCTTATTTGTAATTCCTTTGAAAAATCTCACCCTTACTAATCCTAAGAACTCAATATGAATAAAGTGAATAAATTTGAAGGCATTATCAATCATGCAACAACCTTCTATCAGGTATTTGATTATGATTATTATTATCATCAAGTTGTACTAACATTTTGCAGTACTTTGTGAGAGCAACTCAACATCACCTGACATGAGGTTCAGTCAAGGGTTTTATTTCTAAGTTAATTATTTCAGTTTATGTTGTTTATTTGCCTTTGTCCCTAAGGGAGCATGTGATAATTTTTATCATTATTTATTTCTATCATGGAGGTGGGAATACCATAGGGGTTTTGACTTAGGCAAGCCCCTATACAACACAACCTTTCTTTCATGTGTGAAGGTGCAGATTCAGAGGATTGCGATTGAGAAAGTGGCATAGACGGACATAGTAGACAATGATGAACATCATCGGATTTCAAACCATAAAAAAGCCAAGTCCAAGGTATTGAATTTGAAGGTTAGAGAAGGTAGTTAAAATGAAAATTAATATGATCGAAATGGTGAGCTGCGTAACAAATTGCGAGATATAATTTGTAATGGATGTTTTTGGTTTGATAAAATATAATCATTTGAATGATATGATAACTTTATTTGTGGTGGTTGTAGGTACATGTTAATCTTCTACCCAGTGAGGTTGCTGTTTGATTTTGCAACCATTACATTCGGCACATCTCTTGTCATAGCCGCATCTTGAAAATATTGCTAAAGGATGGCAATTGCCACCATTTTCTACTTGCTTTTTAATGTGGACTCTCAATGGGGTAGTATAACCAATAGAAATGCTGTTTTTCATTGTTAATTAAATGACTTTCGGTGTCAAAATAATGGAATTATATGCTTTATGTTTATTCCTTGAATGTTGAAATCATTTCTCAAATTTCTTTCCAATTACATTTTCATTGCATCCAATCATCCTTGCATCAAATGCATTTCTCTTTTATAGGCCTTTGTAACTGTTTCTGCGGTGATTTTCTGTGATCTTATTTGGCTATTCTGTTATCTTGTAGCAGGACGTCTTGTTATCTATGCTATAGCCGCCAAAAGTTTTAAAGGAGTCTTCTTGGCTGGAGCAACAACTTCCATTTCTGTTATTGTAAACATTCCTTTTAACAGAGCATATTTATAAAACAATTTTGCGTTGTTTTTCATAGATTTGTTGTTGGTTCGATTGCTTTCATACACAGTTCACGAATTAGTTGCAAAATGAATTTTTTGATTTGGGTTGCACATATAAAGGTGTATGATATATTACAAGTTGATATTTTTGGAATGCTCGTTTAGTTTATTGTGTTTGAGTTTGGCTCGGTGAATTTTGTAGACTTATTGCATGTTGTTCCCTTTGCCTTCTGACCGAACCATTCGTATCCTAGCCATATCATTTAAGTTCTTACATTATGGGTGTTATTCTTTCTTGTACTGCTGATTTTTATTACCAATATGTATGTGTATACTGACCATGTAGATTTTAATTACCAGATTGGAGTCTTGAGAGGTTTGCACCTTTCCAAATGGATTGTACATTTTGTGTGTCAGGGTGTGTGAATTGCTGAAGGTGAAACACCTCTTTTTTGCTAATTTCTCTTTATCTATAGTTGCTTGTGTATTAGATGATGTTTGCAAGGCATAGTACTTTGGGAAAGGTACTATATGAAGAGTTTAGTGATGTTTTATACCTACTGTACTATCTTCTACATTTGATCAGTATGCTTATATGGTCCAGAATATGACTGATTTATAGGATGAACTTTTTTTGTAACCCTTAATGGTGTATTTGGTGCGGCAGGAGTTTTATTGAAGTGCTTTGATTGGAATGCAGTTTGGTTATGTTGGATGTATAAGTGCCATTCTTTACAGAATTTCTAGAGCTTCAACAACAGTGTTTCAGTCTGATTTGTGAATAGTACAGGTCCATGCAAGTGTTGGCAGACGTCCACCATCTTATTCGTCATTATTTCTAGAAGGTATATTGTTGTTTTTTCATATTTCGGTGAATTGTTAATGATAATTGGCATTCTTCTAAATTGTTAAAGTAGTTTGGTATTACCCAGACTTTATATTAGTAATCATTCCACTTACATTGTGGTTATAATGCATATGTACTAAGCTTTTAAGAATTTGGATGTTCATACTACATAATACATATAACTTCTACAGTTTTCATATCATAAACATTGAATGGTGTTTAGACATTGGTTAGTATAGTGGTTTCCTTACCTTAGTGTATGGTTCATTATTGTTTTATGAGTCTTATGTTTTCCCTCTGTAGCTTGCATTCCTTATTTGCTTGCTTCATCTGTTACATGCCTTAAGCAATTTTTTTGTGTCTTTTGTACTTTGCCAGTATGTTTTGTGTGTTGCGTGTTTTCTATGTGTCTTGTGTGTATGCTCTATGCTTCATGTGTTTTGAACTCATGTTTACTTTGTGTTTCCTTTATGTTTTATAATATTATATATTTTTGCTTCATATTGCATATTTTTGATAAGTGCCTTGAACTTTACTTCTCTACACTTTATCATGGGTATGTGTCTAGGTTAATAACAAGATGTGGAGTCATAAATTGTGTATCTCTCACAAATAGATACGATGTTTAGTAGCCATTTTTGTGTGCGGTGTTTAACACTCATTTTGGTGCTTATGATTGATTATATGAAATATTTATGGGGACTAGTTTGGCAAACATTATCACATTCTAGATTTCTCGACACTTCAACCTGTTGAATTAGGCTCGACACTAGCGTCCTAGCATTGGGCGCTATTGTCCTTTAAATTTAGACTTTTGAGTTGTCAAAAAGGTTGGGACACTAGCACCCAACGTTATTGTGCTCCCAATTTGGTCCCAAATTCAAAGTTGTTTGTGAAATGGTGTTAGTTGCAAATAAAACCAACTACCTTTATTCGCAACGGTTTCAAAGATTCGGTCCCTCTCTAATCCTGAGAATTCTAGAGAATCAAGTGAAGAAGTCTGGAGGCATTATCAAACATACAACGGTTTGCTGTCAAGCATTGTTTATTGTTTATGACTTGTGTAGGTCGGGAGTAGAATGGAAAACATGATGAAACCCTAAACTGCCTGACCCTTCAAGTTGTTAAAATGTATTGAACAGTAGCATCCCAGTGCTGAGATTCAGTGCACTCTTATTCGGGACCTTCAAATTGCAAAAAAGGACAGGATGCTAGTATCCATAGCTAGTGTCCTAATTTGGGCATAGATTCAAAAATAGCTCGTTCGTACCCCTTATAGTCTATTGCGGTGTTTAGCACTCATTTTGGTGCTTATGATTGATTATATGAAAATTTGCTTCTATTGGGATTGGATTCTAAAACTCTATAAAATTCCGAAGTGCATTGTCATTCGAACTATAAAATTGGAGTTGAGACTAGCGCCCTAGTGTTGTGTGCGAGAGTGGTCTTTGTTTGGACCTTTAAATTGCCAGAAAGGCTAGAACACTAGTACCCAAATCTAATGTTGCAATTTGGCTAAAATTCACAAGTTTCTTGCGAACTCGTGCTACTTGAAAATAAAAGCATCTCTCCTCATTTGCAATACCTCAAAAGAATCTTTCACTCTCTAATCCTAAGAATTCAATATCAATAAACTATAAAGTGAAGAAATTTGAAGGTATTACCAATTGTGCAACAATCTTCTATCAATCATCATTTATTGTGAATGCTTATTATTATCATCAGGTTGTACTAATATTTTGCAGGACTTTGTGAGAGAAAGTCAACATCACCAGACATTAGGTTCAGGAAAGAGTATTTTTTCTAAGGCAACCATTTTAGTTTACATTATTTATTTCCCTTTCCTCCCGAGGGAGCTTGCGAAGATTTTTATGATTATTCATTTCTATTTTGGAGGTGGGAACTCTAACAGGGGTTTTGACTTAGGCAAGCCCCTATACAACACAAACTTTTCATCTCTTTTATGATTGAAGGTGCAAAATAGGAGAATTGCGATAGAGACTGTGGTACAAGCAGACATTTATGAATGGCGTGAAATTTCAAAAAAGTGAAAAATCCAAGGTATTTTCATTCAACGACAAAGAAAGTAGTTAAGATGAAAATTAATATGATCCAAATGGTTAATTGTGTGACAAATTGTGAGACGTGGTTTGTAATAGATGTTTTTGGTTTCATAAAATTTAATCATTTGAATGATGTGATAACGTTATTTGTGTTGGTTGCAGGTACGTGACAATCTTCTACCCAATGAGGCTTATCTTTGATTTTGCATCCATTATATTCGGTACATTTCTTGTCGTAAACACATCTTAAAAATATTGCTACAGGATGACAATTACCACCATTTTCTACTTGCTTTTTAATGTGGAGATATTAATACGCAATAGAACCTATAGATATACTATTTTCATTGTTGCTTCTTAAATGAATTTTTGCGTTGAAATCATTGAATCGTACATTTATGTTTGGTTTCTAAATGTTGAATCATTAACGAAATTACTTGCCAAGCACATTTTCACTGCATACATTTATCCTTGAATCAACTGTATTTATCCTTTTTAGGCCTTTGGAATTGTTTAAGAGGTGGTTGGTTGTATTCTTAATTGGCTATTCTCTTATCTTGCAGGAGGTGTTGTTATCTATGTCATACCTATCAAAATTTTTAAAGGAGTCCTCTTGGCCGAAGCCACAACTTCCATTTGTGTTATGGTAAGCATCGCCTTTGACTTTTGAAGAGAATATTTATAGTTTAATTTTGAGTTGTTTTTCATAGATTTATAGCTGGTTCGAGAACTTTCATACATTGTTCAAGAGTTAGCCGTAAAATGAATTTTCTGATTTTGGTTGCACATATGAATGTTTTTGATATATTTCAAGTTGATATTTTTTGAATTGTTGTTAGTTAATTGTGTTTGAGTTGGTGGGCGAATTTGGGAGACTTATTGCACGTTGTTCCCTTTGCCTTCTGGTTGTAACATTCGTATCCTAGGCATATCATTTAAATGCTTACATTATGGGTGTTATTTATTTTTTTACTACCGATTTTGATTACCATTGAGAATGTCTATGCTGGCCTTGCAATTTTTAAATAGCAGATTGGAGTCTTGATGTAGAGATAGGGGTTAGACTATAAGGGCAATCTCAACTTTTAGGGGCATCTACAACACATCATAAGGGTTACTCATTTGAACACACCTTCTAGATTTCAGCATGCACAACTATATGACTTGAACCTATACACATTGACTTGGGACAGGGAAAGGGCTTGACCAAATTTCTTCATATGGCTTGAGAAACAATGCGACATTCCTAACTGATGATATACAACATCAAATTCAAAAAAACATTTAATTTTGCATTGTTTTGACTTAACAGGGTTATGACTTTAATCTTGAGCAATGTGAATCAAAGGCTTAGAATTCTGTAACCCTAATGTTGATTTAGGAACATTTGTAGCACACTTCCAAATGTCTTTAAGGAGGTTTCAACATATGTTGAACACAAGAATCACAAATTGTGACTGTTCACCACTTTGTCAAACTGTCAATGCTCAGTTTTAATAGGACAACCATAAACATTGGCACAAAAAATTGATGGATGGTCCAACCCTTACAAGGATTGAGTCTCTATGACTCTTACACACTCTCTACAACACCTTCCAGCCTTAAGGAGTCTAAATTCTTCAATGGTATTCATCAACTCGGTCTGCTGTCCACTTCCTAGCCTGATATATGATGATATCATGCATGCAGTCCTTTATGTGCATGTGCCAAACAAACTCTCAAGACCTGCGAGCACGGAATATGAAAGTACATACAAGGACCTAGCATTCCACAAACTTTTTGCAATTTCTACCGGTGGAATGGGGTGGTATATATTATTCTTTGTGACTGGTTATCCTACCTAGGGTTTATGACAGTTTTGAACAAATTTTTCCAAAATTGCAATATCTCCTAATGTACTGGGTGGAAAATGATGAAACCAAGTGCAAATGCAACTAGATTCACATATGTAACATCTCCAACAGGTCTCAGGTCTTTATTTTATCTGCACAATCTTTTCCATTTGCTACAACATGACTGTTACAGGAAAATCTGAAAGTGGTAGTCATTAATTTGATCATAATTCTCACAAAACACAATGAAAATATACCAAATGAAGTGCATATGAAAGGTAATAAATTCCTCTATCAATCACAATGAATTCAGATCATTTGGTGACCGCAAAAAATCTGTCTAAAAGTTCTGCAATAGTAAAAGGGTGAGGAGAAGTGCAAAAAATGATAGATTTATCTTCCACGTCAACATTACATCATCCAAATATTTGGTGATGTAAATTAGGCTTATTTATGTCTATACAGTCAGCTGTAGTCATCCAACCGACCCCAACTACCTTCTAAACAAGTTCTTAAAATATCGTCAACAAAATGCAAAAAGTTGTCAGAAACAATGACAACTTGTTGACAACATTTTACAAGTTTTGCACGTTTCAACCAAATGACCCCAAACCTGCACAAATGGGTCCAAATGAACAATAATGGCCCAAAATGGCCTTTTTAAAATGAAACAATACAAAAATAAACAAAAACCAATGTTCAACCATGTTTGACCATCAAGTCCTGCACCAAGTCTTTAGTGGTTCGGACATTTTCCAATGGATCGTACATGTCATGTTTTGGGACGTGTGAATTGCATAAGGTGAAATACCTCCTATTTGTTGCTAATTTCTCTTTATCGTTAGGTTCTTGTTTATTAGATAATGTTTGCAAGGCATAGTTAGTTGGAAAAGGTACTATACGAAGAGTTTAATGATGTCTTGCACATACAATACTATCTTCAACATCATATCAGTATGCTAATATAGTGGAGAATATGACTTATTTATATGATGAGCTTTTTCTTGTTATACTTAATGGTATATTTGGTGTGGCAGGAGTTTTATTGAAGTGCTTTGAGTGGAATGCAGTTTGGTTTTGTTGGATGTGCTAGTGCACTTCTTTATGGAGTTTGTAGAGCTTCAACAAGAGTGTTTCAGTCTGATTTATCATTACTACAGCTGCAATCAAGTCTTGATAGACCTAACGAGCTTATTCCTCATGATTTATAGAAGGTATATTGCCATTGTTTCACATTTGGGTGATTTGTTTATGATAATTGTTATTCTTCTAATTTGGTACAGAAGTTTGTTTATACCCACACTTTATATCAGCAATCATTCTACATAAAAAATGATTAGAATTCATATGTACTAACCTTGTAAGACTTTGGATGGTTATACTGCAGACTAGATATAACTTCTACACATTTCATATCGTAAACATCGAATGGTGTTTAGACAACTGTTCACATTTTGGTTTTGTTACCTCACTATACGCTTGATAGTTGTCTTACGAGTTTGATGTTTTCCCTTTGTGGCTTGCGTGCCGTATTTGCTTGCTTCATGTCTTATGTGCCTTATGTGTTTGTTTTGTGTCTTTTGTACTTTGTGTGTATGATTTTTGTGTTGTGTGCATGCTTTGTGCTTCATGTATGGTTTTTCTTTTCTTTATGTTTTATAATATTATAGGTTTCTACTTCATATTGCATATGTTTGAATATTTCTTTGACCCTGACTTCTCTACACTTTATCGTGGGTATGTATGTATTTTAATACTCCCACTAAGGCTGGGGCTAGATGTAGCTTCTTAAATTGTGTATCTCTCACAAATTGATGCGGTGGTTAGCATTCATTTTGGTGCGCGATGTTTATCACTCATTTTGGTTCTTAGGATTGATTATGTGAAACATATATGGGGACTAGATTGGCAATCATTATAATATTCTACATTGGTTGATACTTCAAACCGTCAAATTCGGGTTGACACTGGCGGCGTAGCGCTAGTTTCCTTTCATTTAGACCTTTGAATTGCCAAAAAGGCTACGACACTAGTATCTAACGCAATTGTGCTCCCAATTTTGCACCAAATTCAAAGTTGTTTTTGAAATAGTGTGAGTTGCAAACAAGAGCAATTCACACCATTTACAAGGGTTCAAGGAATCTCTCTGTCTCTAACCCTACTAATTGAAGAGAAGTCAAGGGAAGAATTTTGAAGGCGTTATCAAACATACAACGTTTTTCTATCAAGTATTTATTTATTTTTATGCCATGCATGGATCAGAACTGGATTGGAAAAGTTGATGAAAAGCTAAAGAGACTTGCCCTCCAAACTATTAAATTGGATTAAACACTAGCGGCCGAGTGCTGGACACCAGTGTGATCTAATTTTGGAACTTTAAATTGCCAAAAAGGCCAGGACACTAGTATCCATAGATATTGTCTCGATTTTGGCATAAATTCAAAAGTTCCTTGTTCGCACCCTTCAGTTTAATGCAGTGTTTAACAGTCATTTTTGTGCTTATCATTGATCATATAAAAATGTGAATGCACTCGGACCAGATTGACAAACTCTATGAAATTCCAAACTGCTTGGTTGTTCAAATTGTTAAATTGGAATAGAGACTAGCACCGTAGCGCTGTGTGTCGAAGTGGTCTCAATTTGGACCTTTAAATTGCAAAAAGGCCATGGACAATAGTACCCAAACCGTGTGTTCCAATTTGGTTATAAATTGACAAGTTTCTAGTGAAAAGATGTCAGTCTCGAATAAAAGCAACTCCCTTCCTTATTAGCAATACCTTTGAAAAATCTCACCCTCTCTAATCCTAAGAACTCAATATGAATAAAGTGAATAAATTTGAAGACATTATCAATCATGTGAGAACCTTCTATCAGGTATTTGATTATGATTATTATTATCATCAAGTTGTACTAACATTTTGTTGGACTTTGTGAGGGCAAGTCAACATCACCTGACATTAGGTTCAGTCAAGGGTTTTATTTCTAAGTTAATTATTTCAGTTTATGTTGTTTATTTGCCTTTGGCCTTGAGGGACCGCGCGATAATTTTTGTCATTATTTATTTCTAACGTGGAGGTGGGAATACCATAGGGGTTTTGACTTAGGCAAGCCCCTATACAACACAACCTTTCTTTCATGTGTGAAGGTGCAGATTCGGAGGATTGCGATTGATAAAGTGGCGCAGACGGACATAGTAGACAGTGATGAACATCATCGGATCTCAAACCATGAAAAATCCAAGTCCAAGGTATTGAATTTGGCGGTCAAAGAAGGTAGTTAAAATGAAAATTAATATGATCGAAATGGTGAACTGCGTGACAAATTGCGAGATATAATTTGTAATGGATGTTTTTGGTTTGATAAAATATAATCATTTGAATGATATGATAACTTTATTTGTGGTGGTTGCAGGTACGTGTTAATCTTCTACCCAGTGAGGTTGTTGTTAGATTTTGCAACCATTACATTCGGCACATCTCTTGTCATAGCCGCATCCTTAAAATATTGCTAAAGTATGGCAATAGCCAGCATTTTCTACTTGCTTTTTAATGTAGATTCTCAATGGGGTAGTATAACCAATAGAAATAGTGTTTTTCATTGTTAATTAAATGACTTTCGGGTTCAAAATAATGGAATTATATGCTTTATGTTTTTTCCTTGAATGTTGAAATCATTTCCCAAATTTCTTGCCAATTACATTTTCATTGCATCCAATCATCCTTGCATCAACTGCATTTCTCTTTTATAGGCCTTTGTAACTGTTTCAGTGGTGGTTTTCTGTGTTCTTATTTGGCTATTCTGTTATCATGTAGCAGGACGTCTTGTTATCTATGATATAGCAGCCAAAAGTTTTAAAGGAGTCTTCTCTGCTCGAGCAACAACTTCCATTTCTTTTATGGAAAGCATTCCTTTTGACAAAGCATATTTATAATTCAATTTTGCGTTGTTTTTCATAGATTTCTAGCTGGTTCGATTGCTTTCATACAAAGTTCACGAGCTAGTTGCAAAAAGAATTTTTTGATTTGGGTTGCACATATAAAGGTGTATGATATATTACAAGTTGATATTTTTGGAATGCTCGTTTAGTTTATTGTGTTTGAGTCTGGCTGGGTGAATTTTGTAGACTTATTGCACGTTGTTGTTCTCTTTGCCATCTGACCGAGCCATTCGTATCCTACCCATATCATTTATTTTCTTACATTATGGGTGTTATTCTTTATTGTACTGCTGATTTTTATTACCAATATGAATGTGTATGCTGGCCATGTAGATTTTAATTACCAGATTGGAGTCTTGAGAGGTTTGCACCTTTCCAAATGGATTGTACATGTCATGTTGCAGGGCGTGTGAATTGCTGAAGGTGAAACACCTCCTCTTTGTTGCTAATTTCTCTTTATGTATAGTTGCTTGTCTATTAAATGATGTTTGCAAGGCATAGTAATTTGGGAAAGGTACTATATGAAGAGTTTAGTTATGTTTTATACCTACTGCATAAAGGCACTAATATGTGATACAAATTGAGGACAAAGAACATCACAGAAATTTTGTACCAATCACTAAGTACACAATAACAGACTAATAAGGGAAGGCATAAGCTATAGATTCCAACAAAAGGTGTCACAAAATCTGTATATCTCTCTGAAATGGGTTACAAAATCTCTTTGCCTCTGTTAAGAACTTAGAACAAGTTACAAAACCTCAAGCCAAAGGGAAGAAGAACTCCCTAACAATGAGTCTTCAACTCATAGTTATGCATTTTCAAAGCCAACTGCATTCTGAAAGCAATAACTTCTGGGTCGGATCTGGCCTGTCCAGCCACCTTTTAGCCCTACAAAAGTCTACAGAAATACAATTTGATGACCCAAAAGTCATACCCAAATAATATTAGCATAAATACTCCCTCACAAAAGCAGTCTTATCCCTTAAAAAGCCCATAAGGAGCTTCTGGAAAATAATAACTATCTGCTGACTTTAACAACTGCAACTTCTGACCTTTTAAAATCTGATCTTTCCATCTGTAAAAATCTGATTTCCAGCGTCTGAGAAAAAATCTGATATCTCCTTTGTCTTTAAAAACCTCCGGGAATAAAACATGGATTTGCAATAAAAATATTAAAATTCCTTTTGAAAATTATCTCTGTGCATGCTTAAAAGTCTGTAAAAATCCCAGATTAATGCATCTATTGCCCAGAAATCAGTAGAAATCAGCAAGTAGCACCTTCTCATTCGCTCTAAAAATCACTTTTCCAACTCTTTACTGTCTTACTTTTGCCTTCTGCGAGTGAGCGATGACCTTATTCTTTGAACCTCATTTTATGTCTGTCGCATACTCGCTGTCTTTTATGCTTTGCTTTTGTCCTCTGCGCAAGTGAGCGATACCTCCTTTCATTACCGTGTCGCACCCTCGCGGGTTGATTTTGGATATCACCTGAGTCTCGGCAACTGAGCGACTATGCAGCTTACCTTTCAGCTATTCCTTCATCGCACACTCGCTGGCTGTTTAAACTGACTTTTGGATTTTGAGCGGGTGGCGACATTCATTTCTTTACTGTGTACTCTGTCTGGTCGCATACTCGTGAGCCTTAATACTCCAAATTTCATCTCATGCGCGGGTGGGCGATGGTATCTGTTTTTTTGCTCAGTCGCAAACTCGCGAGCCTTAAAATTTTATTTCATCACTGATTGCGAGTGCGCGACAGTGCCTCCTCTTTCTTTAGTCGCCCACTCGCGAGCTCTTTTCTGATCACCTCAAAGCATCAGCGAGTGAGCGATGCGTTGAACGGTTCCTTTGGTCGCTCGGTCGCGGTCTTTATGAATCTTGAGAAATACTCTGTGCGACTGAGCGATGAGTTTTTATATTAGTACTTTGTGCTCTCGTCGCGCACTCGCACTGCAAAATACAACCGGGTTAGTACCTAAGCGAGTGGGCGACCTCTATAACTTGACCTGGTCGCGTAGTCGTGGGCTTTTAACACTGACACAAAACTTGCCGCGGGAATGCGACTGCTTCATTTTAAACATGACTCGCTCTGTCGCGGAGACTGAGATAAACAGCAAAACTTGTCAGCGACTGCGCGATATAAAAACTTTTAACCCGTCGCTGACTTGAAACCCGACTTCCATAAGACATCGCGACTGCGCGATTTATACTTTAAAACACCGAACCCGCTCTCTCGCATACAAATCAAAAATAGTCATAAACAGATCACGATTGCGCGATTCCCTTTCATTACAGCTCGTCGCCAACTCGCGCGACTTTAAAGACATGACATAAACTCATCACGATTGCGCAATTAAATTAAAACACATGCTTTAAGTGGATGGGAAAAGTAACTTTGAAATAGAACGCGCCATGACCTAGGGTTTAAATGTAACGTTTATCACTTGGGAAGCCTAGGGTTTTCAGGGTTTTGCAAATGGAGCCAGGTTTAGACTTAGAAACCTGAAAACATGACAGTGGTAAGGCCATACTGAACAAGAGATAAATGAATTGGATACGCTAGAACTGAGAATTTACCTTAATCCATTCAAAACATAACAAATCCACCTGATTGATCTTGGTACTGAAAATCGGTAACATTTTTGGCGACATCTGCAAAATGTTTGCCTGCTAAACATTAAGACCGGCTGCCTGAACTACCCATTGGGCATAGAGTCATTAAGAAAACATACTGGCAACCTGAATTCCACTTGCAAAACTGATTAAACCTTCTGAACTGACTGAATATGGGTGCATGGGTTGTGATGGGAAAGTGTGACACTTCCCTATCATAAATTATATATGTATATTCAACCAGTTTGGACGGAATTAGCAATATTTTCTGTATATTTCTGTTGTAGCCTTTGCTAATTCACTGAGAGTAGGTGTTTGATTTATGACTGTAAAACATCAACTTACTGGCATGATTTGTATAGGTATTCCCCGTGAGTTAGGAAGGGCTACAACATTCCTGTTCACTTGTAACCTCTGATTGACTGAGAACCCCTCCGAAAACCTCTTGAAAGCTAGAAAACTGAAACCAAACTAACTAACTGTGCTGGACAACACTTAGGGAAAGCTGAAAACTGCAAGAAAACTATTGTGCCAAGGCACTTATTGAACAACTAAACTGCTGCAATATATAC
>MU226208.1:655976-671605 GCA_018584345.1 Thuja plicata
AGTGAGCGATACCTCCTTTCGTTACCGTGTCGCACCCTCGCGGGTTGATTTTGGATATCACCTGAGTCTCGGCGACTGAGCGACTATGCAGCTTACCTTTCAGCTATTCCTTCATCGCACACTCGCTGGCTGTTTAAACTGACTTCTGGATTTTGAGCGGGTGGCGACATTCATTTCTTTACTGTGTACTCTGTCTGGTCGCATACTCGCGAGCCTTAATACTCCAGCTTTCATCTCATGCGCGGGTGGGCGATGGTATCTGTTTTTTTGCTCAGTCGCAAACTCGCGAGCCTTAAAATTTCATTTCATCACTGATTGCGAGTGGGCGACAGTGCCTCCTCTTTCTTTAGTCGCCCACTCGCGAGCTCTTTTCTGATCACCTCAAAGCATCAGCGAGTGAGCGATGCGTTGAACGGTTCCTTTGGTCGCTCGGTCGCGGACTTTATGAATCTTGAGAAATACTCTGTGCGACTGAGCGATGAGTTTTTATATCAGTACTTTGTGCTCTCGTCGCGCACTCGCACTGAAAAATACAACCGGGTTAGTACCTAAGCGAGTGGGCGACCTCTATAACTTGACCTCGTCGCATAGTCGCGGGCTTTTAACACTGACACAAAACTTGCCTCGGGAGTGCGACTGCTTCATTTTAAACATGACTCGCTCTGTCGCGGAGACTGAGATAAACAACAAAACTTGTCAGCGACTGCGCGATATAAAAACTTTTAACCCGTCGCTGACTTGAAACCCGACTTCCATAAGACATCGCGACTGTGCGATTTATACTTTAAAACACCGAACCCGCTCTCTCGCAGACAGATCAAAAATAGTCATAAACAGATCGCGATTGCGCGATTCCCTTTCATTACAGCTCGTCGCCAACTCGTGCGACTTTAAAGACATGACATAAACTCATCGCGATTGCGCGATTAAATTAAAACACATGCTTTAAGTGGATGGGAAAAGTAACTTTGAAATAGAACGCGCCATGACCTAGGGTTTAAATGTAACGTTTATCACTTGGGAAGCCTAGGGTTTTCAAGGTTTTGCAAATGGAGCCAGGTTTAGACTTAGAAACCTGAAAACATGACAGTGGTAAGGCCATACTGAACAAGAGATAAATGAATTGGATACGCCAGAACTGAGAATTTACCTTAATCCATTCAAAACATAACAAATCCACCTGATTGATCTTGGTACCGAAAATCGGTAACAGGTATATTGCCGTTGTTCACATTTGAGTGATTTGTTTATGATAATTGTTATTCTTCTAGTTTGTTACAGAAGTTTTTTATTACCCACACTTTATATCAGCAATCATTCTACGTATAAAATGATTAGAATTCATATGTACTAACCTTGTAAGACTTTGGATGGTTATACTGCAGAATAGATATAACTTCTACACATTTGATTTCGTAAACATCGAATGGTGTTTAGACAACTGTTCATATTTTTGTTTGGTTACCTCGGTGTACGCTTGATAGTTGTCTTACGAGTTTGATGTTTTCCCTTTGGCGCTTGCGTGCCGTATTTGCTTGCTTTATGTCTTATGTGGCTTATGTGTTTGTTTTGTGTCTTTTGTACTTTGCGTGTATGATTTTTGTGTTGTGTGCATGCTTTGTGCTTCATGTATTTTGAAATCATGTATGCTTTTTCTTTTCTTTATGTTTTATAATATTATAGGTTTCTACTTCATATTGCATATGTTTGATGATTTCTTTGACTCTGACTTCTCTACACTTTATCGCAGGTATGTATGTATTTTAATACCCCCACTATAGTGGGGGCTAGATGTAGATTCTTAAATTGTGTATCTCTCACAAATTGACGTCGTCGTTAGCATTCATTTTGGTGCGCGGTGTTTAGCACTCATTTTGGTTCTTAGGATTGATTATGTGAAAGATATATGGGGACTAGATTGGCAATCATTATGATATTCTACATTGCTTGATACTTCAAACCGTCAAATTCGGGTTGACACTGGTGGCCTAGCGCTGGGCGCTAGTTTCCTTTCATTTAGACCTTTGAATTGCCAAAAAGGCTAGGACACTAGTACGTAACGCAATTGTGCTCCCTATTTTGCCCCAAATTCAAAGTTGTTTGTGAAATAGTGTGAGTTGCAAATAAGAGCAACTCACACCATTTACAAGGGTTCAAGGAATCTTTCCGTCTCTAATCCTACTAATTCAAGAGAAGTCAAGTGAATAATTTTGAAGGCGTTATCAAACATATAACATTTTTCTATCAAGTATTGTTTATTTTTATGACATGCATGGATCGGAACTAGATTGGAAAACTTGATGAAAACCTAAAGAGAGTTGCCCTCCAAACTATTAAATTGGATTGGACACTAGCGGCCGAGTGCTGGACGCCAGTGTGATCTAATTTTGGAACTTTAAATTGCCAAAAAGGCCAGGACACTAGTATCCATCGATAGTGTCCCAATTTTGGCATAAATTCAAAAGTTCCTTGTTCGTACCCTTCAGTTTAATGCAATGTTTGGCACTCATTTTGGTGCTTATCATTGATCATATAAAAATGTGAATGTACTGGGATCAGATTGACAAACTCTATGAAATTCCAAACTGCCTGGTTGTTCAAATTGTTAAATTGGAATAGAGACTAGCACTGTAGCGCTGTGTGTCGAAGTGGTCTCAGTTTGGACCTTTAAATTGCAAAAAGGGCATGGGCAATCGTACCCAAACCGGGTGTTCCAATTTGGTTATAAATAGACAAGTTTCTTGTGAAAAGATGTCAGTCTTGAATAAAAGCAACTCCCTTCCTTATTTGCAATATCTTTGAAAAATGTCACCGTCTCTAATCCTAAGAACTCAATATGAATAAAGTGAATAAATTTGAAGGCATTATCAATCATGCGAGAACCTTCTATCAGGTATTTGCTTATGATTATTATTATCAAGTTGTACTAACATTTTGTAGTACTTTGTGAGAGCAAGTCAACATCACCTGACATGAGGTTCAGTCAGGGTTTTATTTGTAAGTTAATTATTTCAGTTTATGTTGTTTATTTGCCTTTTCCCCTGAGGCAGCACGTGGTAATTTTTATCATTATTTATTTCTATCGTGGAGGTGGGAATACCATAGGGGTTTTGACTTAGGCAAGCCCCTATACAACACAACCTTTCTTTCATGTGTGAAGGTGCAGATTCACAGGATTGCGATTGAGAAAGTGGCATAGACGGACATAATAGACAGTGATGAACATCATCGGATCTCAAACCATAAAAAATCCAAGTCCAAGGTATTGAATTTGAAGGTTAGAGAAGGTAGTTAAAATGAGAATTAATATGATCGAAATGGTGAACTGCGTGACAAATTGCGAGATATAATTTGTAATGGATGTTTTTGGTTTGATAAAATTTAATCATTTGAATGATATGATAACTTTATTTGTGGTGGTTGCAGGTAAGTGTTAATCTTCTACCGAGTGAGGTTGTTGTTTTATTTTGCAACCATTACATTTAGCACATCTCTTGTCATAGCCACATATTTAAAATATTGACCATTTTCTACTTGCTTTTTAATGTGGATTCTCAATGGGGTGGTATAACCAATAGAAATATTGTTTTTCATTGTTAATTAAATGACTTTCGGTGTCAAAATAATGGAATTATATGCTTTATATTTGTTCCTTGAATGATGAAATCATTTCCCAAATTTCTTGCCAATTACATTTTCATTGCATCCAATCATCCTTGCATCAACTGCATTTCTCTTTTATAGGCCTTTGTAACGGTTTCAGTGGTGGTTTTCTGTGTTCTTTTTTGGCTATTCTGTTATCTTGTAGCAGGACGTCTTGTTATCTATGCTATAGCCGCCAAAAGTTTTAAAGGAGTCGTCTTGGCTGGAGGAACAACTTCCATTTCTGTTATGGAAAGCATTCCTTTTGACAGAGCATATTTATAATACAATTTTGTGTTGTTTTTCATAGATTTGTAGCTGGTTCGATTGCTTTCATACAGAGCTCATGAGTTAGTTGCGAAATGAATTTTTTGATTTGGGTTGCACATATAAAGGTGTATGATATATTACAAGTTGATATTTTTGGAATGCTCGTTTAGTTTATTGTGTTTGAGTCTGGTTGGGTGAATTTTGTAGACTTATTGCACGTTGTTCCCTTTGCTATCTGACCGAGCCATTCGTATCCTAGCCATATCATTTAATTTCTTACATTATGGGTGTTATTCTTTCTTGTACTGCTAATTTTTATTACCAATATGAATGTGCATGCTGGCCATATAGATTGTAATTACCAGATTGGAGTCTTGAGAGGTTTGCACCTTTCCAAATGGATTGTACATGTCATGTTGCAGGGCGTGTGAATTGCTGAAGGTGAAACACCTCCTCTTTGTTGCTAATTCTCTTTATGTTTAGTTGCTTGTGTGTTAGATGATGTTTGCAAGGCATAGTAATTTGGGAATGGTACTATATTAAGTGTTTAGTGATGTTTTATACCAATGGTACTATCTTCTACAATTGATTAGTATGCTTATATGGTCCAGAATATGACGATTTATAGGATGAGCTTTTTCTTTAACCCTTAATGGTATATTTGGTGTGGCAGGTGTTTTATTGAAGTGCTTTGATTGGAATGCAATTTGGTTTTGTTGGATGTGTTGGTGCCATTCTTTATAGAATTTCTAGAGCTTCAACAATAGTGTTTCAATCTGATTTGTGAACAGTACAGGTGCATGCAAGTGTTGGAAGACCCCCACCATCTTTTTTGTCATTATTTCTAGAAGGTATATTGCTGTTTTTTCATATTTCGGTGAATTGTTAATGATAATTGGTATTCTTCTAGGTTGTTAAAGTAGTTTGTTATTACCCACAGTTTATATTAGTAATCATTCCACTTATATTGTGTTTATAATGCATATTTACTAACCTTGTAAGACTTTGGATGTTCATACTACAGAATAGATATAACTTCTACACTTTTCATATCATAAACATCGAATGGTGTTTAGGCATTGGTTAGTATAGTGATTTCCTTACCTCAGTGTATGGTTCATTATTGGTTTATGAGTCTTATGTTTTCCCTCTCTAGCCTGCGTTCTTTATTTGCTTGCTCCATCTGTTACATGCCTTACGTGCTTGTTTTGTGTCTTTTGTAGTTTGCCTGTATGTTTTGTGTGTTGCGTGTTTTCTATGTGTCTTGTGTGTATGCTTTGTGCATCATGTGTTTTGAACTCATGTTTGCTTTGTGTTTGCGTTATGTTTTATAATATTATATGTTTTGTCTTCATATTACATATGTTTGATAAGTGCCTTGAACTTTACTTCTCTACGAATATGTGTGTAGGTTAATAAGAAGATGTGGAGTCATAAATTTTGTATCTCTCACAAATTGACACGGCGTTTAGTAGCCATTTTGGTGTGCGGTGTTTAGCACTCATTTTGGTGCTTATGATTGATTATATGAAACATTTATGGGGACTAGTTTGGCAAACAGTATAACATTCTAGATTGCTCGACACTTCAACCTGTTGAATTGGGCCTGACAGTTGCACCCTAGCATTGGGCCCTATTGCACCCTCTCTAATCCTGAGAATTCAAGAGAAATCAAGTGAATAAGTCATGAGGCATTATCAAACATACAACGGTTTGGTGTCAAGTGTCGTTTATTGTTTATGACTTGTGTAGGTCGTGACTAGAATGGAAAACTTGATGAAACCCTAAACTGCCTGACCCTTAAAGTTGTTAAAATGTATTGAACGGTAGCATCCCAGTGATGGTATTCAATGCACTGTTATTCGAGCTCTTCAAATTGCCGAAAAGCATAGGATACTAGCATCCATAGCTATTGACCTAATTTGTGTATAGATACAAAAATAGCTCGTTCGTACCCCTTATAGTCTATTGCAGTGTTGAGCACTCATTTTGGTGCTTATGGTTGATTATATGAAATTTTGCTTCTATTGGGATCGGATTCGAAAACTCTATAAAATTCCAAAGTGCATTGTCGTTCAAACTATAAAATTGGAGTTGAGACTATCGCCCTAGTGTTGTGTGCGAGAGTGGTCTTTGTTTGGACCTTTAAATTGCCAAAAAGGCTAGAACACTAGTACCCAAATCTAGTGTTGTAATTTGGGTAAAATTCACAAGTTTCTTGCGAACTTGTGCTAGTTGCAAATAAAAGCATCTCTCCTCATTTGCAATACCTCAAAAGAATCTTTCGCTCTCCAATCCTAAGAATTCAATATCAATAAACTATAAAGTCAATAAATTTGAAGGTATTACCAATTGTGCAACAAGCTTCTATCAATCATCATTTATTGTTAATGCTTATTATTATCATCCGTTTGTACTAATATTTTGCAGGACTTTGTGAGAGAAAGTCAACATCTTCTGACATTAGGTTCAGGCAAGGTTATTTTTTCAGCACCTATACAACACAACCTTTTCCTCTCTTTTATGTGTGAAGGTGCAAAATAGGAGAATTGCGATAGAGACTGTGGTACAAGCAGACATAGTAGACATTTATGAATGGCGTAAAATTTCAAAAAGTGAAAAATCCAAGGTATTTTCATTCAACGTCAAAGAAAGTAGTCAAGATGAAAATTAATATGATCAAAATGGTTAATTGTGTGACAAATTGTGAGATGTAGTTTGTAATAGATGTTTTTGGTTTCATAAAATTTAATCATTTGAATGACGTGATAACTTTATTTGTGTTGGTTGTAGGTACGTGACAATCTTCTACCTAATGAGGCTTATCTCTGATTTTGCATCCATTATATTCGGTACATCTCTTGTCATAAACACATCTTACAAATATTGCTACAGGATGACCATTACCACCATTTTCTACTTGCTTTTTAATGTGGATATGAATACACAATATATCCTATAGATATACTATTTTCATTGTTGCTTCTTAAATGATTTTTTGTGTTTAAATCATTGAATCGTACATTTATGTTTGGTTTCTAAATGTTGAATCATTAACAAAATTACTTGCCAAGCACATTTTCACTGCATACATTTATCCTTGCATTAACTGCATTTATCCTTTTCAGGCCTTTGGAATTGTTTCAGAGGTAGTTGGTGGTATTCTTGATTGGCTATTTTCTTATCTTGCAGGAGGTTGTGTTGTTATCTATGTCATACCTATCAAAAGTTTTAAAGGAGTCCTCTTGGCCGGAGCCACTACTTCCATTTGTGTTATGGTAAGCATTGCCTTTGACTTCTGATGAGAATATTTATAGTTTAATTTTGAGTTGTTTTTCATAGATTTCTAGCTGGTTCAAGAACTTTCATATAGTGTTCAAGAGTTAGCCTTAAAATGAATTTTCTGATTTTGGTTGCACATATGAAGGTTTTTGATATATTTCAAGTTGATATTTTCTGAATGGCTGTTAGTTACTTGTGTTTGAGTTGGTGGGCAAATTTGGGAGACTTCTTGCATGTTGTTTCCTTTGGCTGCTGTCTGTAACATTCGTATCCTAGGTATATCATTTAAGTGCTTACATTATGGGTGTTATTACTTTTTTAACTACCGATTTTGATTACCATTGAGAATGTCTATGCTGGCCTTGCAATTTTTAAATAACAGATTGGAGTCTTGATGTAGAGATAGGGGTTAGACTATAAGGGCAATCTCAACTTTTAGGGGCTTCTACAACACATCATAAGGGTTACTCATTTGAACAAACCTTCTAGATTTCAGCATGCACAACTATATGACTTGAACCTATACACATTGACTTTGGACAGGGTAAGGGATTGACCAAATTTCTTTATATGGCTTGAGAAACAATGCGACATTCCTAACTGATGACATACAACATCAAATTCAAAAAAACATTCAATTTTGCATTGTTTTGACTTGACAGGGTTATGGCTTCAATCTTGAGCAATGTGAATCAAAGGCTTAGAATTCTGTAACCCTAATGTTGATTTAGGAACATTTGTAGCACACTTCCAAATGTCTTTAAGGAGGTTTCAACATCTGTTGAACACAAGAATCACAAATTGTGACTGTTCACCACTTTGTCAAACTATCAATGCACTGTTTTAATAGGACAACCATAAACATTGGCACAAAAACCTGATGGATTCTCCAACACTTACAAGGGTTAAGTCTCTATGACTCTTACAGACCCTCTACAACACCTTCCAGCCTTAAGGAGTCTAAATTCTTCAATGGTATTCATCAACTCGGTCTGCTGTCCTCTTCCTAGCCTGATATATGATGATATCCTGCATGCAGTCCTTTCTGTGCATGTTCCAAACAAATTCTCAAGACCTGCAAGCATGGAATATGAAAGTACATACAAGGACCTAGCATTCCACCAAATTTTTGCATTTTCTACCCTTGGAATGGGGTGTTATATATTATTCTTGGTCACTGGCTATCCTACCTAGGGTTTATGACAGTTTTGAAATGATTTTGCCAAAATTGCAATATTTCCTAATGTACTGAGTGGAAAATGATGAAACCACGTGAAAATGAAACTAGATTCACATATGTAACATCTCCAACAGGTCTCAGGTCTTTCTTTCATCTGCCGAATCTTCTCCATTTGCTGCAACATGACTGTTACAGGAAAATCTCAAAGTGGTAGTCATTAATTTGATCATAACTCTGACAAAACACAATTAAAATATATCAAATGAAGTGCATATGAAAGGTAATAAATTCCTCTATGAATCACAATCAATCCAGATCATTTGGCGCCCGCACAAATCAGTTTAAAAGTTCTGCAATAGTAAAAAACGTGAGAAGTGCAAAAAATGACAAAGATTTATCTTCCACATCAACATTACATCATCCAAACATTTGGTGATGTAAATTAGGCTTATTTATGTCTATATAGTCAACTATGGTCATCCAACCGACCCCAACTACCTTCTAAATAAGTTCTTATAATATCGTCAAGAAAATGCAAAAAGTTGTCATCAACAACGGCGACTTGTTGACAACATTTTACAAGTTTTGCATGTTTCAACCAAATGACCCCAAACCTGCACAAATGGGTCCAAATTAGCAATAATCGCCCAAAATGGCCTTTTTAAAATGAAACAATACAAAAATAAACAAAAACCAATGTTCAACCATGCCTGACCATCAAGTCCTGCACCAAGTTTTGAGTGGTTCGGACATTTTCCAATGGATTGTACATGTCATGTTTCGGGACGTGTGAATTGCATAAGGTGAAACACCTCCTATTTGTTGCTAATTTCTCTTTATCATTAGGTTCTTGTTTATTAGATAATATTTGCAAGGCATAGTTAGTTGGAAACGGTACTATGTGAAGAGTTTAATGATGTCTTGCACATACAGTACTATCTTCAACATCATATCAGTATGCTAATATAGTGTAGAATATGACTTATTTATATCATGCGCTTTTTCTTGTCATCCTTAATAGTTTATTTGCTGTGGCAGGAGTTTTATTGAAGTGCTTTGAGTGGAATTCTGTTTGGTTTTGTTGGATGTGCTAGTGCACTTCTTTATGGAGTTTGTAGAGCTTCAACAAGAGTGTTTCAGTGTGATTTATCAATACCACAGCTGCAATCAAGTCTTGATAGACCCGACGAGCTTATTCCTCATGATTTATAGAAGGTATATTGCTGTTGTTTCACATTTGGGTGATTTGTTTATGATAATTGTTATTCTTCTAGTTTGTTACAGAAGTTTTTTATTACTCACACTTTATATCAGCAATCATTCTACGTATAAAATGATTAGAATTCATATGTACTAACCTTGTAAGGCTTTGGATGGTTATACTGCAGAATAGATATAACTTCTACACATTTCATATCGTAAACATCGGATGGTGTTTAGACAACTGTTCATATTTTAGTTTTGTTACCCCGGTGTATGCTTGATAGTTGTCTTACGAGTTTGATGTTTTCCCTTTGTGGCTTGCGTGCCGTATTTGCTTGCTTCATGTCTTATGTGCCTTATGTGTTTGTTTTGTGTCTTTTGTACTTTGCGTGTATGATTTTTGTGTTGTGTGCATGCTTTGTGCGTCATGTATTCAGAATTCATGTATGCTTTTTCTTTTATTTATGTTTTATAATATTATAAAACATTTTGGTTCTTAGGATTGATTATGTGAAACATATATGGGGACTAGATTGGCAATCATTATAATATTTTACATTGCTTGATACTTCAAACCGTCAAATTTGGGTTGACACTAGTGGCCTAGCGCTAGTTTCCTTTCATTTAGACCTTTAGATTGCCAAAAAGGCTAGGACACTAGCACCTAACGCAATTGTGCTCCCAATTTTGCCCCAAATTCAAAGTTGTTTGTGAAATAGTGTGAGTTGCAAATGAGAGCAACTCACACCATTTACAAGGGTTCAAGGAATCTCTCCGTCTCTAATCCTACTAATTCAAGAGAAGTCAAGTGAAGAATTTTGAAGGCGTTATCAAACATACAACGTTTTTCTATCAAGTATCGTTTATTCTTATGACATGCATGGATCAGAACTAGATTGGAAAGCTTGATGAAAACTTAAAGAGACTTGCCCTCCAAACTATTAAATTGGATTGGACACTAGCGGCCGAGTGCTGGGCGCCAGTGTGATCTAATTTTGGAACTTTAAATTGCCAAAAAGGCCAGGACACTAGTAACCATAGATAGTGTCCTTATTTTGGCATAAATTACCAAAAGTTCCTTGTTCGTACCCTTCAGTTTAATGCAGTGTTTAGCACTCATTTTGGTGCTTATCATTGATCATATAAAAATGTGAATGTACTGGGACCAGACTGACAAACTCTATGAAATTCCAAACTGCCTGGTTGTTCAAATTGTTAAATTGGAATAGAGACTAGCACCGTAGTGCTGTGCGTCGAAGTGGTCTTAGTTTGGACCTTTAAATTGCAAAAAGGGTATGGACAATAGTACCCAAACCGGGTGTTCCAATTTGGTTATAAATTGACAAGTTTCTTGTGAACAGATGTCAGTCTCGAATAAAAGCAACTCGCTTCCTTATTTGCAATACCTTTGAAAAATCTCACCCTCTCTAATCCTAAGAACTCAATATGAATAAAGTGAATAAATTTGAAGGCATTATAAATCATGCGAAAACCTTCTACCAGGTATTTTCATATGATTATTATTATCATCAAGTTGAACAAACATTTTGCAGCACTTTGTGAGAGCAAGTCAACATCACCTGACATGAGGTTCAGTCAAGGGTTTTATTTGTAAGTTAATTATTTCAGTTTATGTTGTTTATTTGCCTTTGCCCCTGAGGGAGCACGCGCTAATTTTTAGCATTATTTATTTCTATCGTGGAGGTGGGAATACCATAGGGGTTTTGACTTAGGCAAGCCCCTATACAACACAACCTTTCTTTCATCTGTGAAGGTGCAGATTCGGAGGATTGCGATTGAGAAAGTGGCACAAACGGATATAGTAGACAGTGATGAACATCATCGGATCTCAAACCATAAAAAATCCAAGTCCAAGGTATTGAATTTGGAGGTTAGAGAAGGTAGTTAAAATGAAAATTAATATCATCGAAATGCTGAACTGTGTGGCAAATTGCGAGATATAATTTGTAATGGATGTTTTTGGTTTGATAAAATTTAATCATTTGAATGATATGATAACTTTATTTGTGGTGGTTGCAGGTACGTGTTAATCTTCTACCCAGTGAGGTTGCTGTTTCATTTCGCAAGCATTACATTCGGCGCATCTCTTGTCATAGCCGCATCTTGAAAATATTGGTAAAGGATGGCAATTGCCACCATTTTCTACTTGCTTTTTAATGTGGATTCTCAATGGGGTGGTATAACCAATAGGAATATTTTTTTTCATTGTTAATTAAATGACTTTCGGTGTCAAAATAATGGAATTATATGCTTTATGTTTGTTCCTTGAATGATGAAATCATTTCCCAAATTTCTTGCCAATTACATTTTCATTGCATCCAATTATCCTTGCATCAACTGCATTTCTCTTTTATAGGCCTTTGTAACTGTTTCAGTGGTGGTTTTCTGTGATCTCATTTAGCTATTCTGCTATCTTGTAGCAGTACGTCTTGTTATCTAAGCTATAGCCGCCAAAAGTTTTAAAGGAGTCTTCTTGGCTGGAGGAACAACTTCCATTTCTGTTATGGTAAGCATTCCTTTTGACAGAGCATATTTATAATACATTTTTGCGTTGTTTTTCATAGGTTTCTGGCTGGTTCGATTGCTTTCATACAGAGTTCACGAGTTAGTTGCAAAATGAATTTTTTGATTTGGGTTGCACATATAAAGGTGTATGATATATTACAAGTTGATATTTTTGGAATGGTCGTTTAGTTTATTGTGTTTGAGTCTGGCTGGGTGAATTTTGTAGACTTATTGCATGTTGTTCCCTTTGCCATCTGACCGAGCCATTCGTATCCTAGCCATATCATTTAATTTCTTACATTATGGGTGTTATTCTTTCTTGTATTGCTGATTTTTATTACCAATATGAATGTGCATGCTGGCCATGTAGATTTTAATTACCAGATTGGAGTCTTGAGAGGTTTGCACCTTTCCAAATGGATTGTACATGTCATGTTGCAGGGCGTGTGAATTGCTGAAGGTGAAACACCTCCTCTTTGGTTCTAATTTCTCTTTATGTATAGTTGCTTGTCTATTAGATGATGTTTGCAAGGCATAGTAATTTGGGAAAGGTACTATATGAAGAGTTTAGTGATGTTTTTTACCTATTGTATTATCTTCTACATTTGATCAGTATGCTTATATGGTCCAGAATATGACTGATTTATAGGATGAGCTTTTTCTGTAACCCTTAATGGTGTAATTGGTGTGGCAGGAGTTTTATTGAGTGTTTCAACAACGATGTTTCAGTCTGATTTGTGAACAGTACAGGTGCATGCAAGTGTTGGAAGACCCCCACAATCTTTTTTTTCATTATTTCTAGAAGGTATATTGCTGCTTTTTCATATTTTGGTGAATTGTTAATGATAATTGGTATTTTTCTAGGTTGTTAAAGTAGTTTTTTATTACCCACACTTTATATTAGTAATCATTCCACTTACATTGTGTTTATAATGCATATGTACTAACCTTGTAAGACTTTTGATGTTCATACTGCAGAATAGATATAACTTCTACACTTTTCATATCATAAACCTTAAATGGTGTTTAGACATTGGTTAGTATAGTGGTTTCCTTACCTCAGTGTATGGTTCATTATTGTTTGATGAGTCTTATGTTTTCCATCTGTAGCTTGCGTTCCTTATTTGCTTGCTCCATCTGTTACATGCCTTATGTGTTTATTTTGTTTCTTTTGTACTTTGCCTGTATGTTTTGTGTGTTACGTGTTTTCTATGTGTCTTGTGTGTATGCTCTGTGCAACATGTGTTTTGAACTCATGTTTGCTTTATGTTTTCTTTATATTTTATAATATTATATGTTTTTGCTTAATATTGCATATGTTTGATAAGTGCCTTGAACTTTATTTCTCTACACTTTATCATGTGTATGTGTCTAGGTTAATAACAAGATGTGGAGTCATAAATTGTGTATCTCTCACAAATTGACATGATGTTTAATAGCCATTTTGGTGTGCGGTGTTTAGCACTCATTTTGGTGCTTATGATTGATTATATGAAACATTTATGGGGACTAGTTTCGAAAACATTATGACATTCTAGATTGCTCGACACTTCAACTTGTTGAATTGGGCTCAACACTAGCGCCCTAGCATTGGGCGCTATTGTCCTTTCAATTTAGACTTTTGAGTTGTCAAAAACGTTGGGACACTAGCACCCAACGCTATTGTGCTTCCAATTTGGTCCAAAATTCAAAGTTGTTTGTGAAATGGTGTGAGTTGCAAATAAAGTCAACTCCCTTTATTCGCAACTGTTTCAAAGATTCGGTCCATCTCTAATCTTGAGAATTCCAGAGAAATCAAGTGGAGAAGTCTAGAGGCATTAACAAACATACAACGGTTTGCTGTCAAGTATCGCTTATTGTTTATGACTGGTGTAGGTCGGGACTAGAATGGAAAACTTGATGAAACCCTAAACACCCTGACCCTTCAAGTTGTTAAAATGTATTGAACAGTAGCATCCCAGTGCTGGGATTCAGTGCACTCTTATTCGGGACCTTCAAATTGCCAAAAAGGACAGGATACTAGTATCGGTAGCTAGTGACCTAATTTGGGCATAGATTCAAAAATAGCTCGTTCGTACCTGTTATAGAATATCGTGGTGTTTAGCACTCATTTTGGTGCTTATGATTGATTATATGAAAATTTGCTTCTATTGGGATTGGATTCGAAAACTCTATAAAATTCCGAAGTGCATTGTCGTTCGAACGATAAAATTGGAGTTGAGAATAGCGCCCTAGTGTTGTGTGCGAGAATGGTCTTTGTTTGGACCTTTAAATTGCCAGAAAGGCTAGAACACTAGTACCCAAATCTAGTGTTGCAATTTGGCTAAAATTCACAAGTTTCTTGCAAACTCGTGCTAGTTGAAAATAAAAGCATCTCTCCTCATTTGCAATACCTCAAAAGAATGTTTCGCTCTCCAATCCTAAGAATAAAATATCAATAAACTATAAAGTGAAGAAATTTGAAGGTATTACCAATTGTGCAACAATCTTCTATCAATCATCATTTATTGTTAATGCTTATTATTATCATCAGGTTGTACTAATATTTTGCAGGACTTTGGGAGAGAAAGTCAACATCACCTGACATTAGGTTCAGGCAAGGGTATTTTTTCTAAGGCAACCATTTCAGTTTACATTGTTTATTTCCCTTTCCTCCTGAGGGAGCTCGCCAGAATTTTTATGATTATTCATTTCTATTTTGGAGGTGGGAACTCTAACAGGGGTTTGGACTTAGGCAAGCCCCTATACAACACAACCTTTTCCTCTCTTTTATGTGTGAAGGTGCATAATAGGAGAATTGCGATAGAGACTGTGGTACAAGCAGACATAGTAGACATTTATGAATGGCGTCAAATTTCAAAAAGTGAAAAATCCAAGGTATTTTCATTCAACGTCAAAGAAAGTAGTCAACATGAAAATTAATATGATCGAAATGGTTAATTGTGTTACATATTGTGAGATGTAGATTGTAATAGATTATTTTGGTTTCATAAAATTTAATCATTTGAATGATGTGATAACTTTATTTGTGTTGGTTGCAGGTACGTGACAATCTTCTACCCAATGAGGCTTATCTTTGATTTTGCATCTATTCTATTCGGTACATTTCTTGTCGTAAACACATCTTAAAATTTTTGCGACATGATGAAAATTACCACCATTTTCTACTTGCTTTTTAATGTGGATATTAATACGCAATATAACCTATAGATATATTGTTTTCATTATTGCTTCTTAAATGATTTTTTGTGTTGAAATCATTGAATCGTACATTTATGTTTGGTTTCTAAATGTTAAATCATTAACGAAATTACTTGCCAAAAAATGCATACATTTATCCTTGCATGCAGGAGGTTGTGTTGTTATCTATGTCATACTTATCAAAAGTTTTAAAGGCGTCTGTAACCACCTGAATTTGGTCTGTTGCAACTATGGACCCTATTTGCCCTAAGTGTGATCATACCCTTGATTTATGTCCAAACGACCCTGTTACTGCTTGGCATAATTCTTTTAATCAATTTAATAT
>MU226208.1:694301-716785 GCA_018584345.1 Thuja plicata
ATTCAAAAAAACATTCAATTTTGCATTGTTTTGACTTGACAGGGTTATGGCTTCAATCTTGAGCAATTTGAATCAAAGGCTTACAATTCTGTAACCCTAATGTTGATTTAGGAACATTTGTAGCACATTTCCAAATGTCTTTAAGGAGGTTTCAACATATGTTGAACACAAGAATCACAAATTGTGACTGTTCACCAATTTGTCAAACTGTTAATGCACTGTTTTAATAGGACAACCATAAACATTGGCACAAAAAATTGATGGATGCTCCAACCCTTACAAGGATTGAGTCTCTATGAATCTTACACACCCTCTACAACACCTTCCAGCCTTAAGGAGTGTAAATTCTTCAATGGTATTCATCAACTCGGTCTGCTGTCCACTTCCTAGCCTGATATATGATGATATCATGCATGCAATCCTTTATGTGCTTGTGCCAAACAAACTCTTAAGACCTGCAAGCATGGAATGTGAAAGTACATACAAGGAACTGGCATTCCACAAAATTTTTGCATTTTCTACCATTGGAATGGGGTGTTATATATTATTCTTGGTCACTGGCTATCCTACCTAGGGTTTATGACAGTTTTGAACAGTTTTTGCCAAAATTGCAATATCTCCTAATGTACTGGGTGGAAAATGATGAAACCAAGTGCAAATGAAACTAGATTTACATATTTAACATCTCCAACAGGTCTGAGGTCTTTATTTCATCTGCACAATCTGTTCCATTTGTTGCAACATGACTGTTAGAGGAAAATATGAAAGTGGTAGTCATTAATTTGATCATAACTCTCACAAAACACAATGAAAATATACCAAATGAAGTGCATATGAAAGGTAACAAATTCCTCTTTCGATCACAATCAATTCAGATCATTTGGTGACTGCAAAAATCTGTTTAAAAGTTGTGCAATTGTAAAAAAATGCGAGGAGAAGTGCAAAAAATAACAAAGATTTATCTTCCACATCAACATTACATCATCCATACATTTGGTGATGCAAATTAGGCTTATTTATGTGTATACAGTCAGCTGTGGTCATCCAACCAACCCCAACTACCTTCTAAAGAAGTTCTTAAAATATCGTCAACTAAATGCAAAAAGTTGTCAGCAACAATGACAACTTGTTGACAACATTTTACAAGTTTTGCATGTTTCAACCAAATGACCCCAAACCTGCACAAATGGGTGCAAATGGACAATAATGGCCGAAAATGGCCTTTTTAAAATGAAACAATACAAAATAAACAAAAACCAATGTTCAGCCATGTTTGACCATCAAGTCCTGCACCAAGTCTTGAGTGGTTCGGACATTTTCCAATGGATCGTACATGTCGTGTTTTGGGACGTGTGAATTGCATAAGGTGAAATACCTCCTAGTGGTTGCTAATTTCTCTTTATCATTAGGTTCTTGTTTATTAGATAATGTTTGCAAGGCATAGCTGCTTGGAAAAGGTACTACGCGAAGAGTTTAATGATGTCTTGCACATACAGTACTATCTTCAACATCATATCAGTATGCTAATATAGTGTAGCATATGACTTATTTATATGATGAGATTTTTCTTGTCATACTTGATATTGCATATGTTTGATGATTTCTTTGACCCTGACTTCTCTACACTTTATCGTGGGTATGTATGTATTTTAATACCCCCACTAAAGTGGGGGCTATATGTAGATTCTTAAATTGTGTATCTCTCACAAATTGACGTGGTGGTTAGCATTCATTTAGGTGCGCGGTATTTAGCATTCATTTTGGTTCTTAGGATTGATTATGTGAAACATATATGCGGACTAGATTGGCAAGCATTATAATATTCTACATTGCTTGATACTTCAAACTATCAAATTCGGGTTGACACTAGCGGCCTAGCGCTAGTTTCCTTTCATTTAGAGTTTTGAATTGCCAAAAAGGCTAGGACACTAGCAGCTAATGCAATTGTGCTCCCAATTTTGCCCCAAATTGAAAGCTGTTTGTAAAATAGTGTGAGTTGCAAATAAGAGCAACTCACACCATTTACAAGCGTTCAAGGAATCTCTCTGTCTCTAATCCTACTAATTCAAAATAAGTCAAGTGAAGAATTTTGAAGGCGTTATCAAACATATAACGTTTTTCTATCAAGTATCGTTTTTTTTTATCACATGCATGGATCGGAACTAGATTGGAAAACTTGAGGAAAACCTAAAGAGACTTGCCCTCCAAACTATTAAATTAGATAGTGTCCCGATTTTTGTATAAATTCAAAAGTTCCTTGTTCGTACCCTTCAGTTTAATGGATTGTGTAGCACTCATTTTGGTGCTTATCATTGATCATATAAAAATGTGAATGCACTGGGACTAGATTGACAAACTCTATGAAATTCCAAACTGTCTGGTTGTTCAAATTGTTAAATTGGAATAGAGACTAGTACCGTAGCACTGTGTTGAAGTGGTCTCAGTTTGGACCTTTAAATTGCAAAAAAGGGCATGGACAATAGTACCCAAACCGGGTGTTGCAATTTGGTTATAAATTGGCAAGTTTCTTGTGAAAAGATGTCAGTCTCAAATAAAAGCAACTCCCTTCCTTATTTGCAATACCTTTGAAAAATCTCACCCTCTCTAATCCTAAGAACTCAATATGAATAAAGTGAATATATTTGAGGGCATTATCAATCATGCAAAAACCTTCTATCAGGTATTTGCTTATTTAGATGATGAGATTTTTTGTCACACTTAATGGTGTATTTGGTGTGGCAGGAGTTTTATTGAAGTGCTTTGAGTGGAGTGCAGTTTGGTTTTGTTGGATGTGCTAGTGCACTTCTTTATGGAGTTTGTAGAGCTTCAACAAGAGTGTTTCAGTCTGATTTATCTATAGTACAGCTGCAATCAAGTCTTGATAGACCCGACGAGCTTTTTCCTCATGATTTATAGAAGGTATATTGCCGTTGTTTCACATTTGGGTGATTTTTTAATGATAATTGGTATTCTTCTAGTTTGTTACAGAAGTTTGTTATTACCTACACTTTATATCAGCAATCAGTCTACGTATAAAATGATTAGAATTCATATATATTAACGTTGTAAGACTTTGGATGGTTATACTACAGACTAGATATAACTTCTACACATTTCATATCATAAACATTCAATGATGTTGAGACAATTGTTCATATTTTGGTTTTGTTACCTTGGTGTACGCTTGATAGTTTTCTTACGAGTTCAATGTTTTCCCTTTGTGGCTTGCGTGCTGTATTTGCTTGGTTCATGTCTTATGTGCCTTATGTGTTTGTTTTGCGTCTTTTGTACTTTGCGTGTATGATTTTTGTGTTGTCTGCATGCTTTGTGCTTCATATATTCTGAGTTCATGTATGCTTTTTATTTTCTTTATGTTTTATAATATTATATGTTTCTACTTGATATTGCATATGTTTGTTGATTTCTTAGACCCTGACTTCTTTACACTTTATCGCGGGTATGTGTGTATTTTAATACCCCCACTAAAGTGGGGGCTAGATGTAGATTCTTAAATTGTGTATCTCTCACAAATTGACGCGGTGGTTAGCATTGATTTTTGTGCATGGTGTTCAACACTCATTTTGGTTCTTAGGATTGATTATGTGAAACATATATGTGGACTAGATTGGGAAGCATTATAATATTCGACATTGCTTGATACTTCAAACCGTCAAATTCGGCTTGACACTAGCGGCCTAGCTCTGGGCGCTAGTTTCCTTTCATTTAGACCTTTGAATTGCCAAAAAGGCTAGGATACTAGCACGTAACGTAATTATGCTCCCAATTTTTCCCCAAATTCAAAGTTGTTTGTGAAATAGTGTGAGTTGCTAATAAGAGCAACTCACAAATGCAACCCAATATTCAAAGTGGTATTCTTTCCTCAATATATAACACCAACATGCAGACTGATTTTCTTCACTTCTTAAATACTACGAATTTCTTGCTTGCTGTGTTTGATAATAAGAATGTTGGTGCAATAAAACTTAAGTCTTTAATTACTCTTTGAGCTCCATTGTGAAATATGGATGACTTGACCATTCTCAAGATGCTGGGGCTACGTCCAACTCGTCAATCTTTCCTCAAGGGGTTTCATTTTCATGAAATTATAGCCAGTCACAAAGTACCCAGAGATTTGTTTTACTTTTTGTTTATAATATTCATGGTGCCTTTCCTATCCTTATAGAAGATAATATGATTGATTACCTTGTACCTGTTATCGGGAGCTAACCATCCAGAATCTGACAAGCTTGAGTATTTTTAGAATACACAACCAGTAAATGAGATTTCCAATCTGCGGAGATCTCTGATAAAGCACAACAAGCCGCTACTGGGGGTCTCCTTGAAAGTGCATTAGCCACAATGTTATTTTTACCTTTGAAATACTCAATGTCAAAATCATATGCCTGGATTTTATTGACCCACTTTTGTTGTCTTTCGTTCAACTCTTTCTATTCCAAGAAGTAGCGTAGGCTATTGTGGTCTATCTTAACTATAAACTTGCCACCCACTAGATACTGTTTGAATTTAGCCAAGGCGTGCATAATGGAAAGCATCTCCTTATCATAAGTGGAATACAACCTCTCATTGTCCTTAAGCTTCCTGATCTCGAATGCTATGGGATGTCTGTCCTGCATCAACACTGCACCAATCCCATTCCTTGAAGCATCGCACTCTAGAACAAATGGATGAGAGAAGTCTGGAAGTGCTTAAATTGGGCAAGTACTCATGACTGTCTTAAGTCTATCAAAGACTACTTCTGTCTCATCTGTCCACCTAAAATCCCCTTTCCGAGTAAGATCGGTGAGGGGTCCTACTGTCTGAGAGAATCCCTTCACGAACCTCTTGTAATAAGAACATAATCCAAGGAAACCTCTCAAATTTGATACAATTCTTGGTGGTGGCCAGTCAAGAATTGCTTGTATTTTCTGCTGGTGAACCTTAACTTCATCTGCCCCTATCACATGTCCCAGATAGAGAATCTCAGTCAATCCAAATTCACACTTGGATTCTTTTGCAAACAGAGACTGATTCTCCATGATGCTAAGAATCTCATCCAAGTGTTGTAAGTGCTCCTCCCAAGTCTTGCTGAAGACCAGAATGTCGGCAAAGAATACCAAGACACTTTTGCGCAACTGCTTTTTGAATATATGATTTATGCAAGACTGAAAAGTAGCAGGTGCATTAGTGAGCCCAAATGGCATCACTAAAAACTCATAGTGCCCGTAGTGACATCTGAACGTTGTCTTATGAACATCCTCCTCACGGACACGTATCTGATGGTAACCTCATCGAATATCTATCTTCGAAAAATATACTATCCCATGTAGCTCATCTAATAGCTCATCAATTCGGGGGACGGGATACCTATTCTTAATGGTCCTCTTATTGAGTGCACGGTAATCAATGCACATACGAAGAGTACCATCCTTCTTCTTCACCAAAACTAATGAAGAAGCAAATGGGCTGGAACTGGGCCTGATGTGCCCCATATCTAGAAGTTCCTTTATCGTTTTCTCTATTTCTTCCTTATAGTGCCTGGGGTGACGATAAGGGGTAGTGATCACGGGCTTGGCACCCTCCTCCATCTCAATGATGTGCTCAAAACCTCTGTCTGGAGGTATACTTGGTGGGATGTCCTCTAAAACCCGCTTGTGCTTATCAAGCACATTTTGAACATCAATGTGAACCTGCTGCTCTGAATCTGGTGTGGGTTTAGAGGATATGAAACACTAAGCTGTCCACTCCATATTGCTATGCCTCATGATAGTCGCCATCTTGTGAGCCGATACTAACCTGGGCCCGCCATCTGGCATGGCCTTAAGAACAATCGATCACCCTGCATAAACTCCAACTGTTTCAACTTGTGATCAATAGTGTATCTTTCTAGAGTCTGTAACCACTGCATACCCAAGATAGCATCAAGGCTATCCAAGTCAATGACGTAAAAATTAGCCTCTAGAATATAATCCCCAAGGTGAATAGGGAGTCTGGAGATCTTCCCTGTATAGCTCAACAAATCTACTCTGGCCACCTTAACCTCAAACTCGGAAATGCCATCTACCTGTAATCTCCTCCTGGAGACCATACCTGTGCTGATAAAATTATGAGTGGCACCTGTATCCAATAGGCAAACTATTCTCTGTCAACTAACCACTCCCTTCATACGGAAAGGGTGACATGTGGGAATCCATGAAAGGGATGCTAAAGTAACAGGGGGCTTCTCATGGGGGGCTTTCCTCTTCTTTTCTTCTGCTGATTTCTCTGCCTTAGCCTCCTCATCTCTGTCCTCATCATCGCTATCCTCATGCTGTTTGCATTCACCATCAGAAACCACCTCAATGTAATGAATCTTGCCTTTCCCAAGGCACCTGTGGTCTAGAGTCCAAGGCTCCCTACATGTGAAGCATAATTTCCTCCTTCTCAACTCGTTCCCAGTCTCAAAATCCAACCTATGGGGCATACTTTTATTCTGATTTTTGTTCTTTTGGAAAGAAGAGGATCCCTTAAATGTTTTCTTAGGTGGCTGCAATATGGAAGAAGGTGAATCCAAGTCATGTGCTAATTTAATAGCATCATCCAAGGTGTTTGGCTTGAGAACTCTAACCAAACCTCTGAATCTATCCTGCAGGCCTTTAATAAACAACATCACATTCCTTTTCTCAGACATATCCGGAACCATGATGGAAATCCTCTGAATCTCATCAATATAGTGGTCCAAAGATCCACTCTGTCTCAGCTGGGCTAACTCCTTGTAATAAACCTCTATGTCTCTCCTGTCAAAACGGGTAATCCGATTCGTGCTGAAAGTCTCATAATAAGTAATCAGCCCATGATCCTGGGTGACAAGACCATGATGCCACCAGTCATATGCTGCTCCCTCTAAATGCATTGTGGCAAATTTAATAGCCTCCGTTTCTGACACGGGTTTGAGGGTTAGGAAGGTGTCTAGCTTGTGAATCCAAGCTCTCGCGAATGTCTTACCGCTGCCATCAAATGTAGGGAGAGTTAATTTATTCATTACATGTTTTAAATCCTTGTTCTAACCCCTGGGTCTCCTATCCTGCTGAGTCTTGCCGAATTCTCTCTTCTAAACCATGTACTAGGGAAAAGTTAAGTCAACTTTGACATTATCTGGTATCATATCCCACTCATCATGCATGGTCATCACATTCTTTGGAAGAATGCCTATTGCCTCAGGCAGTGCTACCTCTTCCCCTGCATTATTCTCCACAAAGTTAGGCATAAGCGGCCTATCTGAAGTACATGTGGGGGCTCTAGCTACCGTAGGTGATCTTGCTACACTGCCTCCTCCACTGTGATGACTCTGGGGTCTCCTGGAGGTTATTGTCAATTGCTGGATAACCCCTGTAAGCTACTGTAATACATCAACTATATGATCCTGTCTATCTCGTATGGTCCTCAACATTTCTGTGGCCTCCCTATCTGTATCCTCAGCCATATTTTTACCCAGAATAACCTGTTCAAATATAATTTCCTCATCTATTTCGGTATGACTGTCCTCTATGTCAACCTGTACTGAAGATTCTGGTTTTTCCTGTTTAGCTCTGTTATGTCTAAAGTTGTATGGTCCGTGCCTGCTATGCATACCTGCTCAACATCACTACTGCTATACCAAACTGATAGTATGAAAATCAAACCCACTAGGATGGCAAAAAAAAGGCTCTGATACCACTGTAATGATCTCAACTGGTTGTTACCAAAATTTGACTGCAAAATTTATGATTGCTGGGAGTGGATACTTGTCTAATTTTAACAAAGTATGAGTGTACCTTTCTCTGGTTCAATTTCTCAATGTATGAAATATAAACGCATAGACATGAATTCACGAAGCCTCTAATGGTGGGTACATATCATCAAGAATTCTAAACTAATAAAAAGGTGTTGCAAAGATAGTAATTCAATGGCATTGCATTTTATTGATATTTAACAATAACATAGTCTCAACCACAATCATAAATGCAGGCTTTCAAAACTCTGTCCAGTCCTATTTCATTGCATACGTATGGTATCTAGAATGATTCAAACCAAAGTTATGCACCTGATAGTGATGCCACGTGATGATATAGACCAGAAGTATCCTGTGTTGATGCTGGATTACAGTATGAAGTCTCAGCACGCGGGAGATAGTGTGATTTAAGGCAGATTGCGTAGTAGTGAGATGGATGTTCCACCCTAGCCTTCAGCACCGTGTCCAACTTCCTACCTCCAAACGTCCTGACTGCAAGTCTGGTCCGTGCTTCCCTGTGTGAACTGTGTGCCTCTGCAATGTTACCATGAGCTGCTAGTCACCATGACACCCGACCATACAGGTATAAGATGGGGTATCAAAACGCAACGCTGCTGATATAAAACGTGTGAATGGAATGCCGAACAATCACCCCTCAGCCCGAGATGCCTGTCGATGAACAAGGGTTGTCTTAGACTACTTCCCACGTGATTTCAATGAGAATGTATGACTCCCACACCAGCACTATAGTGCCTCTCAATGAAGTGAGTTGTCTCAGACTTCTTCCCACGTGATACCACTGTGAATGTCTACTCCCGCGCCAACAATATAATGCCTATCAATGAAGTGAGTTGTCTCAGTCTTCTTCCCACATGATACCACTGTGAATGTATACTCCCACGCCAGCACTATAATGCCTTTCCCAAACCATGATATACCAGTCAATATACTCCCAGTCAGCACGGAATGTATCAGTGATGGGATAAGGCCTATACTTCCTCCACGGCAGCCACTAAAATGTAAAACCTTATATATTTTAATGTATCATCTCCCACAAATGCAACCCTATATTCAAACTGGTATTCTTTCCTCAATACATAACACCAACATGCAGATTGATTTTCTTCACTTCTGAAATACTAAGAATTTCTTGCTTGTTGTGTTTGATAATAAGAATGCTGGTGCAATAAAACTTAAGTCTTTAACTTACACTTTGAGCTCCATTGTGAAATCTGGATGGCTTCACCATTATTGAGATGCTGGGGCTACATCCAACTCTTCAATCTTTCCTCAAGGGGTTTCATCCTAAAGAAATTATAACCAGTCACAAAGTAACCAGAGATTTGTTTTCACTTTTTGTTTATAATATTCATGTTGCCTTTGCCAAGGACCACTTTATGCTTTTATAACCTTGATATGAGGGAAAGCACAATAAACTAAGCAATGTGGGATAAAGTGCAATAACTTAAGTCACTTAAGTTACTTTTTAAAATAGAATGACTTAAGTCATAACGTAACTTTATAATTTCACTTTATAAAAAAAGGTGACTTAACTATACAAAAGGGATACCAAATAATTAATATTCACCCACTGAAGCTTGTGACTGGCTGACATCCTCTGAAAGAAGCCATTAGTCTATCTAGATGGGGAGGTAGACTAATCAGGTGCCATAATGGCCTATCACGGAGAAGAGGACATTACAGAGTTGGTGGGCAAATTTGGGAGACTTATTGCACGTTGTTCCTTTTGCCTGCTGGCTGTAACATTCGTATCCTACGCATATCATTTGAGTGCTTACATTATGGGTCTTATTTCTTTGTTCTCTACCGATTTTGATTACCATTGACAATGTCTATGCTGGCCTTGCAATTTTTAAATAGCAGATTGGAGTCTTGATGTGGAGGTAGGGGTTAGACTATAATGGCAATCTCAACTTTAAGGGGCTTCTACAACACATCATCAGGGTTACTTATTTGAACACACCTTCTAGATTTCAGCATGCACAACTATAAGATTTGAACCTATACACATTGACTTTGGACAGGGCAAGGGATTGAACAAATTTTGTCATATGGATTAAGAAAAAATACGATATTCCCAACTAATGACATACAACATCAAATTCAAAAAAACATTCAATTTTGCATTGTTTTGACTTGACAGGGTTATGGCTTCAATCTTGAGCAATGTGAATCAAAGGCTTTGAATTTTGTAACCCTAATGTTGATTTAGGATTATTTTTAGCACACTTCCAAATGACTTTAAGAAGGTTTCAACATCTGTTCAACACAACAATCATAGCTTGTGATTGTTCACCCCTTTGCCAAACTGCCAATGCACTGTTTTAATAGGACAACCATAAACATTGGCACAAAAACTTGATGGATGCTTCGACCCTTACTAGGATTGAGTCTCTATGACTCTTACACACCTTCTACAACACCTTCTAGCCTTCAAGAGTCTAAATTCTTCAATGCTATTTATCAACTCGGTTTGCTGTCCACTTCCTAGCCTGATATATGATGATATCAGGCATACAGTCTTTTATGTGCATGTGCCAAACAAACTCTCAAGACATGGAAGCATGGAATATGAAAGGACATACAAGGACCTAGCATTCTACCAAATTTTTGCATTTTCTACCAGTGGAATGGGCTGTATATATTATTCTTGGTCACTGGTTATCCTACCTAGGGTTTATGACAGTTTTGACAGTTTATGCCAAAATTGCAATATCTCCTAATGTACTGGGTGGAAAATGATGAAACCAAGTGCAAATGAAACTAGATTCACATATGTAACATCTCCAACAGGTCTCAGGTCTTTATTTCATCTGTACAATCTTTTCCATTTGCTGCAACTTGACTGTTACAGGAAAATCTGAAAGTGGTAGTCATTAATTTGATCATCAAAACACAATGAAAATATACCAAATGAAGTGCATAGGAAAGGTAATAAATTCCTCTATAAATCACAATCTATTCAGATTATTTGGTGACCGCACAAATCTATATAAAAGCTCTGCAATAGTAAAAAATGTGAGAAGTGCAAAAAATGACAGATTTATCTACCACGTTAACATTACATCATCCAAACATTTGGTGATGTAAATTAGGCTTATTTATGTCTATACAGTCAGTTGTGGTCATCCAACCGACCCAAACTACCTTCTAAACAAGTTCTTAAAATATCGTCAACAAAATGCAAAATGTTGTCAGCAACAATGACAACTTGTTGACAACATTTTACAAGTTTTACATGTTTCAACCAAATGACCCCAAACCTGTACAAATTGGTCCAAATGAACAATAATGGCCCAAAATGGCCTTTTAAAAATGAAACAATACAAAAATAAACAAAAACCAACGTTCAACCATGTTTGACCATCAAGTCCTGCACCAAGTCTTGAGAGGTTCGAACATTTCCCAATGGATAATACATGTCATGTTTCGGGACGTGTGAATTGCATAAGGTGAAACACCTCCTATTTGTTGCTAATTTCTCTTTATCATTAGGTTCTTGTTTATTAGATAATGATTGCAAGGCATAGTTAGTTGGAAAAGGTACTATGCGAAGAGTTTAATGATGTCTTGCACATACAATACTATCTTCAACATCATATCAGTATGCTAATATAATGTAGAATATGACTTATTTGTATGATGAGCTTTTTTTTGTCATACTTAATGGTGCATTTGGTGTGGCATGAGTTTTATTGAAGTGCTTTGAGTGGAATGCAGTTTGGTTTTGTTGGATGTGCTAGTGCACTACTTTATGGAGTTTGTAGAGCTTCAACAAGAGTGTTTCAGTCTGATTTATCAACAGTACAGCTGCAATCAAGTCTTGAGAGACCCGATGAGCTTATTCCTCATGATTTATAAAAGGTATATTGCCGTTGTTTCACATTTGGGTGATTTTTTAATGATAATTGGTATTCTTCTAGGTTGTTACAGAAGTTTGTTATTGCCCACACTTTATATCAGCAATCATTCTACGTATAAAATGATTAGAATTCATATGTACTAACCTTGTAAGACTTTGGATGGTTATACTGTAGACTAGATACAACTTCTACACATTTCATATCGTAAATGTCGGATGGTGTGTAGACAACTGTTCATATTTTATTTTGTTTCCTCGGTGTATGCTTGATAGTTGTCTTACGAGTTTGATGTTTTCCCTTTGTGGCTTGCATGCCGTATTTGTTTGCTTCATGTCTTATGTGCCTTATGTGTTTGTTTTGTGTCTTTTGTACTTTGCGTGTATGATTTTTGTGTTGTGTTCATGCTTTGTGCTTCATGTATGCTTTTTGTTTTCTTTATATTTTATAATATTATATGTTTCTACTTCATATTGCATATGTTTGATGATTTCTTTGACCTTGACTTCTCTACACTTTAACGCGGGTATGTGTATATTTTAATACCCCCACTAAAGTGGGGTCTAGATGTAGATTCTTAAATTGTGTATCTCTCACAAATTGACGCTGTGGTTAGCATTCATTTTGGTGCGCGGTGTTTAGCACTCATTTTCATTCTTAGGATTGAGTATGTGAAACATATATGGGGACTAGATTGGCAAGCATTATAATATTCTACATTGCTTGATACTTCAAACCGTCAAATTTTGCTTGACACTAGCAGCCTAGCACTAGGCGCTAGTTTTCTTTCATTTAGACCTTTGAAATTTGTGTTCGAATGAATTCGTTAGATTTCCAAATTTCACCAAATAAGCATTTGAAATAATTGTGTATGGCTGGCTGAGGAATGGCAAATTGGATTTAAATATTTAAATCAAGGAGTTCTTTCTAGAAAGTGTTATATTTGTGCAAAAATAAATTGAATTATTAGTAGAGCCAGGTTGGGCTGGTTATAGTGGTATTAGAGCATGTCTGACAACTGTTTGATGAAATGCCAAACATATGATTTGGATGGAAATTGATAAAAATTGGATGGTTTAAAGTTGAGGCCAAATTAGGGTCATTGCAGTGATATCAGAGTGGTTTCCTGTCAGCCTGCAGGAATTTGGGCTCAGTTTCAGTGGTGCAGAATATTGTCAGTTTTTGAATTTAGTATTTCATTCAGTGATTTTTTATTCACTTTCATGGCTGATGACAAGAAATTCATTCTGGGTAAACACTATACCCATAGAAGGCGTACTTTACCACCTTGGAATGGTGCATTTAATGGTGATACAGTGACATTGGGAGCAAGAGCAGGCAATGATGTCATTGTACTAGAAGCTACTCCCGTGTTAGATGAGTCATCTAGTGAGGTACTTAGTAATAGTACCTTAGATGTTCAGGTGTGCATTGCTGATAGTACACATGATTTTGCAGTTCAGGAGTTTATACCATCTGCAGACACAATTCAGTTTCCTATAGAGGTCGTTGGTGATGATCAGAGCCAGTGAGGTATATATTGTGGGGAGTGCATACTACACATTTGTTCACCATTTTCAGGACTTGTATCTGGTGCAGAGTTGGTCTATGCCTAAGCTGGATTGTTCGCAAGATGATTGGGTAGATATACTGGAGGAGAGTGTGTTGAGGTCTCCTACAAAGTTGTGTTCTAGTGCTATCCTGATTTCTACAGTGCAAGTACTAGATACTATTTTATAGGTTATGTTGTTGGTTCCAATGATGTTATTGGTATGCAGTTGGTTCAGTGATAGCAGGGATGTCACGTGCTTCTACCTATGGGATCCAGGTGGAGGTTGGAGTTTAGTGTGTTACCGGATTGCTTGAGGACAAGCAATCTTAGAGAGGGTGGACTGTAATGTCCCCGTTTTTGTCAGCATCTGAGTTTAAGAGATTAGCCTATTATTGTGATCCTCGTAGGCTAATTATTGCGGATAGAGGATCTTCTAAGGCATAGATTTGGCTTGGGAGGGTCTTGTCTTCCCCATAATTCAGTTAGTTATAGGTTGGTCTTTGTTTGGCTCAAATTAGACTTCGTTTGAGCTTAGTTTTGGTGTGCTTACTATTTGTGGTAAGTCAGGTATTGATTGAGATGGACCACATGGAGAAATAAAAGGTGTGACTCATATTTCATACGACATATTAAAATGATGAGTATTTTAGGGGTTATTAAATTTTGGTGGCCAAATTGTTATTAAATAATTAAATGGCTTATTATAAAGTTATAAATTAACTTTATAATTTCACTTAAGTTGAGGGTTGAGTCATCATTGGAAGGGGCCATTTATTTAATTGATTATAAGCCTAAGTCACATTATTATAATGATACTTTATTATAATAATTTTTTTAAAGGAAGTTGCCAAAAAAGAGTTGTGTTGAGTGGAATTCATTTGGGAAACTTTTGTTAATGGAGGATTATAAATATGAGCCCATTTGATAAGAAAAAAACATTCGATTATTGATTAAATTTTTGACTTTGTGGCTCTTTGCCGGGATTTCTGAATTGTGCCCTTGCTGAAGTATAAGGGTTTCAATTCTACAGCTGAAGTATTGTAGATTCCATTTTGAAGGTTTGCTTGCGAATACTGTTGAAGTATAGTATTGTGCACTATGTCTCTCTACTGTTGAATCTGTGGCTAGGAGAGGGAATTTATACTGAGTTTCATTCATTGCTGTTGGAGTTTGCTGAGAAGTTGATTACACATTGAAGGTGTAATTATTGTTGTTGAATCACCTTGTGTTGGTGAATCGCACTGTTCTGTTGACATTGAAAGGGGTCTGAATGTGCGCGCTGGAGGTGACTGCATAGCTGTGTGCCTACGTTGTAAATACACGTGGAGTTATATCCAGCTGTGAGCAACAAATAGGGATCCTGATTTTTGGTGTAATTAATACAACACTTGGCGTAGGAGAACTTACAGGGCATGATCTTGAACGCAGGCTGTTTCCTTTGGCATTGCGTGGGGATTTTTCTTTGTGGCGTCAATCTGCTGGCTGCTGCTTGCATGCAAGGACTTCTGCAATATAATAAAGACCATCATCACCTTGGATCGGTATGGTAGATGCATGGTATTTCTGCAATTTTGTTTAAAGTACTGTTTCTTTCCAAAACGTCTGGTATTTGTTGTCTACATTGAGACGTGAGAGAATTATCCTAAATGTTATGTGTTATTTGATATTTGGAAAATTACAGAAGTCAGAACTATTTGCTAAAAGCTTTACAGGAGTTGTTTTAATATTCAAAAATCAGAAAGTGTTACTTATCTGGGAAAAGTTGAAAAGATAGTCAATCTGAAATTTGTGTTCGAATGAATTCGTTAAATTTCTGGATTTCACCAAATAAGCATTTGAAATAATTGTGTATGGCTGGCTGAGGAATGTCAAATTGGATTTAAATATTTAAATCAAGAAGTTCTTGCTAGAAACTGTTATACTTGTGCAAAAATAAATTGAATTATTAGCAGAGCCAGGTTGGGCTCATTACAGTGGTATCAGAGCATGTCTGACAACTATTTGACAAAATGCCAAACATATGATTTGCATGGAAATTGATAAAAATTAGATGGTTTAAAGTTGAGGCTAAATCAAGGTCATTACACAAAATGGATTTTTTGATTTGGGTTGCACATATAAAGGTGTTTGATATATTGCAAGTTGATATTTTTGGAATGCTCATTTAGTTTACTGTGTTTGTGTCTGGTTGGGTGAATTTTGTAGACTTATTGCACATTGTTCCCTTTGCCATCTGACCGAACCATTCGTATCCTAGCCATATCATTTAAGTTCTTACATTATGGGTGCTATTGTTTCTTGTACTGCTGAATTTATTACCAATCAGAATGTGTATGCTGCCCAGTAGATTTTAATTACCACATTGGAGTCTTGAGAGGTTTGTACCTTTCCAAATGGATTGTACATGTCATGTTGCATGGAGTGTGAATTGCTGAAGGTGAAACACCTCTTTGTTGCTAATTTCTCTTTATCTATAGTTGCTTGTCTATTAGATGATGTTTGCAAGGCATAGTAATTTGGGAAAGGTACTATATCAAGAGTTTAGTGATGTTTTATACCTACTATACTATCTTCAACATTTTCAATCAGTATGCTTATATGGTTCAGAATATGACTGATTTATAGGATGAGCTTTTTTTGTAACCCTTAATGGTGTATGTGGTGTGGTAGGAGTTTTATTGAAGTGTTTTGATTGGAATGCAGTTTGGTCTTGTTGGATGTGTTAGTGCACTTCTTTATAGAATTTATAGAGCTTCAACAATAGTGTTTCAGTCTGATTTATCAATAGTACAGGTGCATGGAAGTGTTGGCAGACCCCCACCATCTTATTCCTCATTACTTCTAGAAGGTATGTTGTTGTATTTTCATATTTCAACGAATTGTTAATGATAATTGGCATTCTTCTAGGTTGTTAAAGTAGTTTATTACTATCCATAGTTTATATTAGTAATCATTCCACTTACATAGTGTTTATAAGGCATATGTACTAACCTTGTAAGACTTTGGATGTTCACATTGCAGAATAGATATAACTTCTACACTTTTCATATCATAAACATTGAATGGTGTTTAGACATTGGTTAGTATAGTGGTTTCCTTACCTCAGTGTATGGTTCATAATTGATTTATGAGTCTTATGTTTTCCCTCTGTAGCTTGTGTTCCTTATTTGCTTGCTGCATCTGTTACATGCCTTACGTGTTTGTTTTGTGTCATTTGTACTTTGCCTGTATGTTTTGTGTGTTACGTGTTTTCTATGTGTCTTGTGTGTATGCTCTGTGCTTCATGTGTTCTGAACTCATATTTTCTTTGTGTTTGCTTTATGTTTTATAATATTATATGTTTTTGCTTCATATTGCATATGTTTGATAAGTGCCTTGAACTTTACTTCTCTAGACTTTATCATGGGTATGTGTATAGGTTAATACCCCCACTAAAGTGGGGACAAGATGTGGAGTCAAAATTTTTGTATCTCTCACAAATTGACACGATGTTTAGTAGCCATTTTGGTGCGCGGTGTTTAGCACTCATTTTGGTGCTTATGATTGATTATATGAAACATTTATGAGGACTAGTCTGGCAAACATTATAACATTCTAGATTGCTTGACACTTCAACCTGTTGAATGGGGCTCGACACTAGTGCCCTACCAGTGGGCGCTAGTGTCCTTTCAATTTAGACTTTTGAGTTGTCAAAAAGGTTGGGACACTAGCACCCAATGCTATTGTGCTCCCAATTTTGCCCCAAATTCAAAGTTGTTTGTGAAATGGTGTGAGTTGTAAATAAAACCAACTCCCTTCATTCGCAACGGTTTCAAAGATTCGGTCCCCCTCTAATCCTGGGAATTCAAGAGAAATCAAGTGAAGAAGTCTGGAGGCATTATCAAGCATACAACGGTTTACTGTCAAGTATCTTTTATTGTTTATGATGTGTGTAGGTCAGGACTAGAATGGCAAACTTGATGAAACCCTAAACTGCCTGACCCTTGAAGTTGTTAAAATGTATGGAACGATAGCGTCGCAGTACTGGGATTTAGTGCACTCTTATTCGAGACCTTCAAATTGCCAAAAACGACAGGATACTAGTATCCATCACTACTGTCCTAATTTGGGCATAGATTCAAAAATAGCTTGTTCGTACCCTTGATAGTCTATTGTGGTGTTTAGCAGTCATTTTGGTGCTTGTGATTGATTATATAAAAATTTTCATCTATTGGGATTGGATTCGAAAACTCTATAAAACTCCTAAGTGCATTGTCCTTCGAACTATAAAATTGGAGTTGAGAATAGCGCCCTAGTGTTGTGTGCGAGAGTGGTCTTTGTTTGGACCTTTAAATTGCCAGAAAGGCTAGAACACTAGTACCCAAATCTATTGTTGCAATTTGGCTAAAATTCACAAGTTTCTTGCGAAATCGTGCTAGTTGAAAATAAAAGCATCTCTCCTCATTTGTAATACCTCAAAAGAATCTTTCGCTCTCCAATCCTAAGAATTCAATATCAATAAACTATAAAGTGAATTTTGTCATGTGCGCATTTTGTTTTTCCTTGGCCGCGCGGTCTCCCAATGCCGATCAAATATTCTTTTTCGTCTGGTGATTCAGCGCAGGCTTTATCTCGCAAGGAAATGGAATATGCCATTTTGAGCTGGAGACTTAACGCAGATCGTTGATCTCATTTTAATCCTACGGCTTGCGCTGGATCTTAGATTAATCCCCAAGGTGATGTCTTTATTCCAAGACTCAGAGACTCAGTTTAGTCGCACAATCTCTCAATGAACTTAGGGTTAAAGACATGGTTTGCTTTTTGCCTTAGTCGCGTGATCGCTGAATGGGATCAAGGTTAAGTCATTTCTTATGAGATTAAATGCGAGCCGTTGATGCAAATCAGATCCTGCGGATTGTGCGAAGTCTCGTAACGAACCCTTGAGTTAGCAAATCATGCCGTGACTTTGAGTTTTCTTCAGTCGCTGATTCTCGGAATGAATAATGGTCAAACAATTGAAGTCAAGTTAGATTCAGAGTTTGTGAAGATGAGATCGTGGCCATTGATGCTGAGATGATCTTATGGTTTGCGCTAAGTCTCTTGACGGAACCATGTTTAGGCCAGATACTTGGAGATTACGAGATACGCTCAGTCACGTGATCTTGAAATAATTCAGTGTTAGGTAAATTTAAAGTCAGGTTATGATTTGGGCCATAAATTATGTTTTAATTTTGTGGATCTCGTGTAATCTAGAAGGGAAAAGGAATATTCTTCTATGGTTCAGAGATTTGGCACAGATCGTTGATCTTAGGTCCGATCTTATGGTTCTTGTAAAGTCTTGTAATAAAATCAGTGTTAAGTAGATGATCTAGCGACTCGGCGACATGAAGGATTTCAGACACCCGAGTTAAAGATAAGTTAAGACAGTTAGGGCTAACATTCAGAGACAAGATAAAGATCGAGCAAATCTCAGAAGATCAAGTGGTATGCTTAAAGCCTCATTGGCAAAGTGCTTGACATCTAATGATTAAGCTATTGCATCAGGATGCCACGTGTCTGTGATCAGATCTGAACTCAAAGACAAGATAAGATAGAGATAAAGATCAATGACTGTGTTTTTAAAGGGAAACATGTCAGTTTCTGAGCCATTGATACAAGTACCCGCGCCACCTATGACCGTTGTCATTGAAATATTTCTAAGGACCTAAATGAGAAAAGAGATGGTTGGATCACCAGAGTCATGGAGTATGACATTGTTATCCAAGTTACCAAGCTAGTCAGAGGAAGAGGTCTTTGTGAGCAATTGACAGAAGATGAAACTCCAAAAGATCAAGAACAAGTGAATGCATCCTTAGATGTGCATTCAACAGAGGAGCATGCCAAGGCAGCAGGTTGGTTGCCTAACATGGTTCATTTTTTAAAGACAGGAGAGTGCCCTGCAAATTTTTATTCAGCCAAAAGAAGGTATTACAGATTGCAATCTATACCTTTTGTGCTGATTAATGAGGTTCTTTTTAGAAAGGATCATAATGGTGTACTTTTAAGATGCATTGATTCAGAACAGGTAGCAGGTGTCCTACATGAATTTCATGATGGACCTTCTGGAGTTAATTTCTCTCCTAGGACTACTGCTTTCAAGATCATGAGGGCTGGATACTATTGGCCATCTATATTTAAGGATAGTCATGATCATGTGAGAAAATGCATGAAGTGTTCCATATTTGCAGGTAAGGAAAGGCTTGCAGCTCTGCCCCTCCAACCAATCAGGACAGACCAACCTTTTATGAAATGGGGCATTGACTTCATAGGCTTGACTAATCCCCCATCTAGTGTAGGCCATAGGTGGATAATTACTGCAACTGATTATTACACAACGTGGATTGAGGCTATTGCATTAAAGAAGCAAATGAGAGTGTTGTCTTAGGCTTCTATGATGACATAATTCATAGGTTTGGGACCCCAGACTCTATTATATCAGATAATGTACTTGCAAGAACCTGATCTGGATAATTAAGAAAACTCTACAAGAAAATAAGAGAGATGGGCACTCTAAACTGAATTCTGCCTTATTGTTAGACAAAATCATTCCAAAGAAGATCATTGGGAACTCTCCCTATATGTTAGTCTATGGCAAGGAGGCTAAATTGTCCATTTCAATTGAGTTACCAACTCTAGACCTTGCCACTCAACTTGTCCTCTTTGAAAAAGGATACTCTCTGCAGATAAGGTATGCTCAGCTCATGGAGTTGGAAGAAATTAGAAACAAGTCCATGCAGACCATGGAGTTCCAACAGATGCAAACCAAGAAAAGCTTTGATAGGAGAGCTAGATCAAGGAACTTCAATGTTGGGGATATAGACCTCAAATGGGATGAATTCAGATCCAAGCCTGGCTGACATACAAAGTTTGACTCCTTTTGGGGGGGTCCATTTGTGATCACTGAGTACAAAGAACATAATGCTTTTCAGCTATCAACTCTTGAAGGAGAGGCTTTGCCAGTTTCTGTCAATAGATTCCATCTCAAGCCCTATTTTGAGGTTTGTCCTACCTTGTAATTAAGCTTTCTTGCTTTCTTTTCTGCTTTCTAGGTTAGTTTTTTCGGCTTTCCTCAAAGTGCTTTGCACAGTCTATTGTTGTTTCTGCTTGTACAGTCCTTTTCCCTATTTTGGTTCATTGTCCCTCCTCCTGGTTTCAATCCTCCTTCCTTCCCAGAAGTTTTTGTGTGCTCAAATGCACTCCTATACCCAATGAAATGTTAATAGGCCAATGATTTTATATGTCTAGCAGGATGACATTCAACAGAAATCGCCAAAAATGTTACGCAGATTTCCTATCTGATGCAATTCTGCTACAAGTGGAGAGAAATGAGGTTCCCACAAGGGTAGAGCCCATCTTGTATATTTCTGGCCTTGTCTTCAAGTTTTGCATATCCTTCTGGTCTAGTCTAAACCCTTCAAGGCTCTAAAAAATCCCAAGTCTTGGTGTATTACAAGATAAACCCTAGCCCATTCATGACATGTTTTAATTCGGTGTTACTGTTATCTACCAAAATTGCACCCTGTTAAGTTCGCAGGAACTTAACATTTTGGAGAAACATGGAAACATTCCAAGGTTGTGGGTAACCTATGGCTGGAATGAATCTCCGGATTCTAGGCTGGCTTCCTATATGGTGATCACCTGTTTGCTTCTTGAAAGACTGAAAATTGATGGGGAAAAGGGATAGAAGGATTGCATGAAACGTAAATAACTGAAATGAAACCTAAACTAAGGTGATCCACCAATTTTGACATGAAAACATAACACACACAGGATTAAGCCCTGGGTCAACTAACTGAATTGGAGGTAAAACACAAATCTCTTGTATAGGCATGCATTAATATTTCATAACAAGGTCATGATTAAACCAATTGAAAGGAAAGACTTCACAGTTAACAGCTCAAACTAAGACACTAGTTACAACCTGCAAGCAAACATACTCTTATGCAAGTAGATGCTACAAAGGGACATGATTAAGAGGAAATAAAATCTTTCACAGTTAACCCATCTACCATCTACAACGCATACGAACAAGCAGAAAAGAGACAAGGCTGACACAATTCAATAAATTGGTTCCAAGAATTACAAACTCTGCATATTATCTCTCACAATGAGTTACAAATTCTCTTTGCCTTTGTCAAGAACTTAGAACAGGTTACAAAACCTCAAGCCAAAGGGAAGAAGCACTGGTGACAATGAGTCTTCAAATCATATCTATGCATCTTAGCCAACTGCATCATTTACGAGGGCCAAAATATCAGGGGTCGGATGCAGAGAAAAAGGCCTACTTTGGGACCTCCAAACAAGTGGAAAAAAGTGTGAAAGAGGCTGCAACAGCCATGCCTTATCAATTTTGTCATAATGGCCACTTGTAAAGGCATCCTTATCTCTCTAGAAGAGTCACGAAAGTCTCTGATTTGCAATAAATCTTCTGCAGCCCCAAAAATGCATCTTCTGACCTTTTCAAAGCTGATCCTCCACCTGTAGGAATATCTGATTTCCAGCGACTGGAAAAAATTTGCTTATCCCCTTTGAAAAATATCTCTTTACCTTCTGCGAGTGAGCGATGCCTTCTGTTCCTTGACCTGTCGCACTCTGAATCTCTTTTTCTTTTTACCGATATTGAAACAAATCTATTTCAGATATCAGCTGACTGTTCTGTGCACAATTCTGCAATTTAGAACTCTCTGATTAACTTGGAAAACACTGCAAGCCGAGCAAAACATCTTTCTTCTGCAAATTGAACAACCTGGGCTCTGAACATACGATGAATGCAAATGAATGCACCATCAACTTCTTTAATAAAATCTGCTCAAACAGTTCAATAGCTCTGTCTGCATTGCTGCTACATTTTTCACTTCTGGGAAGATCCTTGCGAGTGAGCGACACATCCCTTTTATTTCTCATCGCACACTCGCCATCCATTTTCATTGCACTTTTGACCTTCTGCGAGTGAGCGATGTCTTAATTCTTTTCTCATCTTATGTCTGTCGCACACTCGCGCCACTTTCATACTTTGCTTTTTGATACACGCGAGTGAGCGATGCATTCTGTTTAATCCTCCTTTCATGTCTGTCGCATACTCGCAGTCCCTTCTGCTTTGCTCTTGTCCTGTGCGCGAGTGAGTGACGCTGTCTTTTCTTTCCTCAGTCGCAAGATCGGGAGTTGATTCTTTATTTCACCTGAGTCTCAGCGACTGAGCGCCTATGCATCTTACTTTCCATTTATCCCTTCATCGCACAGTCGCGAGCTCTTTAAACTGGCCTTTGGATTCTGAGCGACTGAGCGA
>MU226208.1:716835-735608 GCA_018584345.1 Thuja plicata
CTCAGCGACTGAGCGCCTATGCATCTTACTTTCCATTTATCCCTTCATCGCACAGTCGCGAGCTCTTTAAACTGGCCTTTGGATTCTGAGCGACTGAGCGACATCCATTTTCTTAATGCATATTCTGACTTGTCGCATACTCGCTCACCCTTCCTTTAGCTTTCAACCTGTGCGCGAGTGGGCGACGACATCTGTCTTTTTACTCGGTCGCAAACTCGTGGGGCTGAAAACTTTATCTTACCCTTGACTGCGAGCGTGCGACGAGCTTCCTTTTTCTACAGTCGCTCACCCTCGAGCTGTCCTCCTTTTATCTTCACTGTCTGGCGACTGCGCGATAATTAAGTCTCCTTGTCGCGGGTCTTAGTCACTAACCATGGTTCCATCTCAAGACTTGGCGACAATGTGCTTTTTTACCTCTGGCTAACCTGAGTCACGATCTAGCGATCATGCGACAATCCTTTAACATCCACCCGCTTTATGACAGATGTCATGCAGCCATTTGCTCACTCAATGCATAACGGAGAACTGAGTCATCACCCTGTTCTGGCGACATCCCGACTACACTTTACTGTAAACCACAGACGGTCAGTCGCGAAGTCTGGGCTAAAAATTCTTAACCGCCGTTCCATTACGAGATCACGCGACTGAAGGCCTGACCTAACTGTTAACCTTGACTGATTCGGCGACAAAGCGAGATGAAGTAATCGCGAAGTCTGAGAGCATTTTCTTAACTGTCAAGAACTTCACGCGATCACCCGACTAAGCAGTGGGTCCCATTTTCATAGAGCCTTATGACATGGTCATCCTGCGACTTCCCGACATGAAAGAAATCGCTAAGTCTCAGAAGGCCAAAGGAATATTCTGATTCTGAACGAGACCACGCGACTGAAGGAAGACGCAAAGTCGGGGAGACAATTGGAATATTCGCTCAGGGTATCACGACAAGGCGATTTCATTTAAAACACATGTCTTAAGTGAAAGGAAAAAGTAACAGCGAAACAGAACGCCAAGGCTTAGGGTTTAAGGGTTTTCACAAATTTGAGCAAGGTTTAGACTTTGAAAACTTGAAAACATGGCAGAAATAAAACCATACTGAACAAGAAGTAGCTGATTTGAGAACACCATTAATAACTGGGATGCACCCTTCAATCTATCTGAAAAACATAACCAGCCCCACTTTACTGAGCTGGGAAATAAAATGGGTAACAGTTACTTTTTCGAGCAATTAAGTGTTCCTTTTGTCATGTGCGCATTTTATTTTTCCTTAGCCGCGTGGTCTCCCAATGTCGATCGAATATTCTTTTTCGTTTGGTGATTTAGCACAGGCTTTATCTCTTTATCTCGCAAGGAAATGGAATATGCCGTTTTGAGCTGGAGACTTAATGCAGATCGTTGATCTCATTCTAATCCTACGACTTGCGCTGGATCTCAGATTAAGCCCCAAGGTTATGTCTTTATTCCGCGACCCAAAGACTCAGTTTAGTCGCGCAATCTCTCAATGAACTCAGGTTAAAGACATGGTTTGCTTTTTCCCTTAGTCGCATGATCGCTAAATGGGATCAAGGTTAAGTCATTTCTTATGAGATTAAATGCGAGTTGTTGATGCAAATCAGATCCTCTAGATTGCGCAAAGTCTTGTAACGAACCCTTGAGTGAGAAAATCATCTCGCGATTTTGAGTTTTCTTCAGTCGCTGAATCTCGAAATGAATCATGGTCAAACAGTTGAAGTCAAGTTAGATTCAGATTTTGCGAAGATGAGATCGTGGCCTTTGATGCTAAGATGATCTTATGGTTTGCGCTAAGTCTCTAGATGGAACCATGGTTAGGCTAGATAGATGGAGATTACGAGATACGCTTAGTCGCGTAATCTCAGAATAAATTGGAGTTAGGTAAATTTAAAGTCAGGTTATGATCTGTGTCGTCAATTATGTTTTAATCTTGTGGATCTCATGTAATCTCGAAGAGAAAAGGAATATTCTTCTATGGTTCAGATATTTGGCACAGATCGTTGATCTTAGGTATGATATTATGGTTCTTGGAAAGTCTCGCAATAAAATCAGAGTTAAGCAGATGATCTAGCGACTCGGTGACATGAAGGATTTCAGACACCCGAGGTTAAAGATAAGTTAAGACAATTAGGGCATGTACCTTTTCAAATGGATTGTACATGTCATGTTGCAGGGCGTGTGAATTGTTGAAGGTGAAACACCTCCTCTTTTTTGCTAATTTCTCTGTATCTATAGTTGCTTGTCTATTAGATGATGTTTGCAAGGCATAGTAATTTGAGAAAGGTATTATATGAAGAGTTTAGTGATGTTTTATACCTACTATACTATCTTCAACATTTGATCATGTTGTCCTCAATTTTGTCTTCACAAAATTTGGGCAACCCTACGAAAATTTTGTAGGTTAAATTCTCTAAGGCATTTTCTTAGTTACTTTTTCTTAGTCATGTGTTTGGTTTTTGCCTTAAGTTTGTTGCCTTCATAATTCCGCTTGTTTCAAGCTATCTTGGGGGTCAATCAGGTTTGTCTAGGTCAAGTTATAGGCGTTTGAGATGACCTGCCAGTGGGGTTTTTCAAACAGATTTCATGTCTTACAAAAGTCTTTAAAAGGTGAACTTTTTCTCATCAATTGCACAAAGTTGGAATTGTTTTTATATGTAGAGTGGATTTAAAATCCCACTTTAAAATGTCACGTCATTTCGAGAAGTTTTGCCTATAGTTTTTAATGGTAGTGGGCTTTTTAAACTTGTCTGCATATCATGTTATTTAAAAACATAAGGTTGCATATTAAATTATATATTTCTCTTTCAATTAGTGGGCTTTTTAGTTATATTTGCATATACAATCATGCAGATATTATTAAAAGTCTATTTGTCATTTAATAAGTTACAAAGTGGGCTTTTGAAAGAAATTACATATGTTATGTTATCTTTAAAACCCATGGCTTAAAGGATGGCGTCGAATTTCAAGTGAATAACATATGCTTCATGCCATTTTTGAAACATATGTTATCACTTATCAAAAACACGTTTTCACTTAAAGCTGGGAGGCGTCACCTTCTGACTCCTTTACATATCATTTTTACATTAGAAGCATATGTAAAGTCTTTAAGAAAACCTGTAATTCCTCTTTGAAACCCGTGGCTTATTCCTTAGTTGAAGGCATCGAATTCTTCTTTCATTACATAACATTATCAAAACATATGCTATGAGTCTTCAAAAAGTCACAGATTCGATGAGAGTATTAAGGCATCGTTTTAACATATAACAAAAAATAGGCAATATGCTTCCAAAAATGCGTGAGTAATGATTGTGCGCCGTTTTTGAAGTTGAATGCATATTGTTTATAAAGAGCATATATGTAAAACCGTTTACGAAAGCTTGGACGGTTACATTGAAGGCATGTTTTCTTCTATCAAAAGCAATGTTAATGATGGCGGATTTTTGTGATTGACTTGCATCAAATGTTAGGTTTTGCTTCCACAAGGGGCTGCATTTTTCTCCAAGGAAGCCAAGACAGGGGTTTGCCTTCACTTTGCATAACAAATATGTGAAACCAACTCCATACATAGTTGCATTTTGGAAAGAGAAAAACCACCTAGGGCATAGAAGAAGACAAAGCAAAAACATTTTTCTCTTCCATGAAATTTGCCATTAATCTCTCCAATTTTTCTGGCTATTCTTAGGGCAGACTTGAAGTAAATTTTTAAAAATATTTTCCTTTTCATTCAATTTTGAAATGCATGCTTTGTGTAATTGCATTTAATGAGAAAAGATAATTCCTATGATTTAGGGCACGTTTTTGAAGATTTCTTCCTCTCATCTGCTGATTTTATGCAAATTTTGATTGCATTGTAGACATTTGTCATTTCCCTTCATGACTCATAAGGTTGCATTTATTTATGCATAAGGAATTTGTCAAAACAAGTGTCTATATATTTCCTCTCTTCTCTTCTTAGGCTAAATTCGAAATCTTCATATCATTTCCATAATTTTGCTTTAAAAAGAAGTTTGTAGTTCTTCTTTTGTTTTTGCATTCAAGGACAAGGTATAAGTTCCTTATTCTTTTTGTTTTTCGCATATGCATTTTCGTTTCATGTTCTTCTTTTCTTTCCATTTCCGTCTTCTTCTTCCATTTTCTTCTAAGTTGCACATGAGGATGTCATTTATCCGCATATGCAGTCGGGATTAAAGACCCTACAAAATTTTTGTAGGTTAAATTCTCTAAGGCGTTTTGTTAGTTACTTTTTCTTAGTCATGTGTTTGGTTTTTGCCTTAAGTTTGTGGCCTTCAGAATTCCGCTCATTTCGAGCTATCTTGGGGGTCAATAGGGTTTGTGTAGGTTAAGTTATAGGCGTTTGAGATGACCTACCAGTGGGGTTTTCCAAACAGATTGCATGTCTTACAAAAGTCTTTAAAAGGTGAACTTTTTCTCATCAACTGCACAAAGTTGGAATTGTTTTTATATGTAGAGTGGATTTAAAAGCCCACTTTAAATTTCACGTCATTTCGAGAAGTTTTGCCTATAGTTTTTAATGGTAGTGCACTTTTTAAACTTGTCTACATATCATGTCATTTAAAAACATATGGCTGCATATAAAATAATATATTTCTCTTTCAATTAGTGGGATTTTTAGTTATATTTGCATATACAATCATGCAAATATTATTAAAAGTCTATTTGTCATTTAATAAGTTACAAAGTGGGCTTTTGAAAGAAATTACATATGTTCTGTGATCTTTAAAACCCGTGGCTTAAAGGATGGCATCGAATTTCAAGTGAATAGCATATGCTCCATGCCATTTTCGAAACATGTGTTATCACTTATGAAAAGCACGTTTTCACTTAAAGCTGGGAGGCATCATCTTCTAACTCCTTTACATATCATTTTTACATTAGAAGCATATGTAAAGTCTTCGAGAAAACCCGTAATTCCTCTTTGAAACCCGTGGCTTATTCCTTAGTTGAAGGCGTTGAATTCTCCCTTCATTACATAACATTATCAAAACATATGCTACGAGTCTTCAAAAGTCACGGATTCGATGAGAGTATTAAGGCATTGTTTTAACATATAACAAACAATATGCAATATGCTTCCAAAAATGCGTGAGTAATGATTGGGCGCCATTTTTAAAGTTTATTGCATATTGTTTATAAAGAACATATATGTAAAACCGTTTACGAAAGCTTGGACGGTTACATTGAAGGCATGTTTTCTTCTATCAATGGCAGTGTTAATCGTGGCAGATTTTTGTGATTGACCTGCATCAAAACGTTAGGTTTTGCTTCCACAAGGGGCTGCGTTTTTCTCCAAGGAAGCCAGGACAATGGTTTTCCTTCACTTTTCATAACAAATATGTGAAACCAACTCCATACATAGCTGCATTTTGGAATGAAAAAAACCACCTAGGGCATAGAAGAAGACAAAGCAAAAACGTTTTTCTCTTCCATGAAATTTGCCATTAATCTCTCCAATTTTTCTGGCTATTCTTAGGGCACACTTGAAGTAAATTTTTAAAAATGTTTTCCTTTTCATTCAATTTCGAAATGCATGCTTTGTGTAATTGCATTTAATGAGAAAAGATAATTCCTATGATTTAGGGCACGTTTTTGAAGATTTCTTGTTTTCATTTGCTGATTTTATGCAAATTTTTATTGCATTGTAGACATTTTTCATTTCCCTTCATGACTCATAAGGTTGCATTTATTTATGCATTCATTTGCAACGGTTTCAAAGATTCGGTCCGTCTTTAATCCTGAGAAATCAAGAGAAATCAAGTGAAGTTTGGAGGCATTATCAAACATACAACGATTTGCTGTCAAGTATCATTTATTGTTTATGACTTGTGTAGGTCGGGACTAGAATGGCAAACTTGATGAAACCCTAAACCGTCCAACCCTTCAAGTTGTTAAAATGTATTGAACGGTAGCATCCCAGTGCTGGAATTCAGTGCACTCTTATTCGGGATCTTCAAATTGCCAAAAAGGACAAGATACTAGTATCCATAGCTAGTGTCCTAATTTGGGCATAGATTTAAAAATAGCTTGTTCATACCCGTTATAGTCTATGGCGCTGTTTAGCATTTATTTTGATGCTTATGATTGATTATATTAAAATTTGCATCTTTTGGGATTGGATTCGAAAACTCTATAAAATTCCGAAGTGCATTGTCGTTTGAACTATAAAATTGGAGTCGTGACTGCTGCCCTAGTGTTGTGTGTGAGAGTGGTCTTTGGTTGGACCTTTAGATTGCCAGAAAGGCTAGATCACTAGTACCCAAATCTAGTGTTGCAATTTGGGCAAAATTCACAAGTTTCTTGCAAAATCGTGCTAGTTGAAAATAAAAGCATCTCTCCTCATTTGCAATACCTCAAAAGAATCTTTCGCTCTCCAATCCTAAGAATTTAGTATCAATAAACTATAAAGTGAAGAAATTTGAAGGTACTACCAATCGTCCAACAATCTTCTATCAGTCATCATTTATTGTTAATGCTTATTATTATCATAAGGTTGTACTAATATTTTGCAGGACTTTGTGAGAGAAAGTCAACATCACCTGACGTTAGGTTCAGGAAAGGGTATTTTTTCTAAGGTAACCATTTCAGTTTATATTGTTTATTTCCCTTTCTTCCTGAGGGAGCTCGCGATGATTTTTATGATTATTCATTTCTATTTTGGAGGTTGGAACTCTAACAGGGGTTTTGACTTAGGCAAGCCCCTATACAACACAACATTTTCCTCTCTTTTATGTGTGAAGGTGCAGAATAGGAGAATTGCGATAGAGACTGTGGTACAAGCAGACATAATAGACATTTATGAATGGTGTCAAATTTCAAAAAGTGAAAAATCCAAGGTATTTTCATTCAACGTCAAAGAAAGTAGTTAAGATGAAATTAATATGATCCAAATGGTTAACTGTGTGAGAAATTATGAGATGTATTTTGAATAGATGTTTTTGGTTTCATAAAATTTAATCATTTGAATGTTGTGATAACGTTATTTTTTTTGGTTGCAGGTACATGACAATCTTCTACCCAATGAGGCTTATCTTTGATTTTGCATCCATTATATTCGGTACCTCTCTTGTCATAAACACATCTTAAAAATATTGCTACAAGATGACAATTACCACCATTTTCTACTTGCTTTCTAATGTGGATTTTAATACGCAATATAACCTATAGATATACTATTTTCATTGTTGCTTCTTAAATGATTTTTTGTGTTGAAATCATTGAATCGTACATTTATGTTTGGTTTGTAAATGTTGAGTCATTAGGGAAATTACTTGCAAGCACATTTTCACTGCATACATTATCCTTGCATCAACTGCATTTATCCTTTTTAGGCCTTTGGGATATTTTCAGAGGTGGTTGGTGGTATTCTTGATTGGCTATTCGCTTATCTTGCAGGAGGTTGTGTTGTTATCTATGTCATACCTATCAAAAGTTTTAAAGGATTCCTCTTGGCCGGAGCCACAACTTCCATTTGTGTTATGGTAAGCATTGCCTTTGAATTCTAAAGAGAATATTTATATTTTAATTTTGAGTTGTTTTTCATAGATTCCTATCAGGGTCGAGAACTTTCATATAGTGTTCAAGAGTTATACGTAAAATGAATTTTCTTATTTTGGTTGCACATATGAAGGTTTTTGATATATTTCAAGTTGATATTTTCAGAATGGTTGTTAGTTAATTGTATTTGAGTTGGTCGGCGAATTTGGGAGACTTATTGCACGTTGTTCCCTTTGCCTGCTGGCTGTAACATCCGTATCATTTTAGTGCTTACATTATGGGTGTTATTTCTTTTTAACTACCGATTTTTTATTACCATTGATAATTTCTATGCTGGCCTTGCAATTTTTAAATAGCAGATTGGAGTCTTGATGTAGAGGTAGGGGTTTGACTATAATGGTAATCTCAACTTTTAGGGGCTTCTACAACACATCATCAGGGTTACTCGTTTGAACACACCTTCGAGATTTTAGCATGCACAATTATAAGACTTGAACCTATACAAATCGACTTTGGACAGGGCAAGGGCTTGACCAAATTTCGTCATATGGCTTGAGAAACAATGCGACATTCCCAAGTGATGACATACAACCATTATACACCAAATTTGTACCCTATTAAGCGCTTGAGCCTAATGATCTGGTATAACATGGGAATCACTTGTAGGTTGTGGGACCTATGCTAAAAGAAGATAAACCTCAGGATTCTAGGTTGGTTCATCTTGGATAATCACCTATTTTTGCTCTTTAAACATGAAAAGTAAACTTGAGAGGAAAAGGGGAAGGAGAACTAAAAGGGAAATAAAGCAAAACTTAACCTACAAGGTGATACACCGAAAGTGATGAATCACAATATAATGACTAAGGACTAGCATGAAAATCCCAGATCTAAACAAGCACAACTTTTTGAATAGGCTTGCATAAGTATTTCATAGAGAGGTCTGAGATGAAAAGAGGTTATTTAGGGAAAGATAAGATTTCACAAACAATAGCATATTCAATGAAATAGACACGTACTATGACTTGCCAACAAATACCCACTATAGCAAATAGGCACATGAGTAAGACAAAATGACAGGGGATGAACAAAATCCACAGGATCATCTAAATCAATCACCCAAAATAGTGCGTAGAGATGTAGAAAGAAGGAGGGCTCAAGAACTCCAAGATTTCTCTAATATTAGCCACTATATTATGCTTCAAATAAGAGAAACACAGACAAGAAAAACCAAGGGACAGAGAAAATGTCACAAAATGTCTTTGCATAATCTAGATATAAATGAGAAATTACAAACAGATGAAAACGTGAGGGCAAAGAAAATTCCACCGAAATTCTTGCATAAGCCCGAAAAAAAGACTACAAAAGCACCTAAAAAACACTATATACATCCTCACCTAGCACACAGGCTTGGGAGTCAATCCATCGATAAGATTTAGGACAGAATTTAGGGTTATAATAGATATCTTATTACAATGCAAAAACCCTAAAATAGTCAAGTCTGCCCATTAATGCATTTGGGAAATATCTCAGTCGATTAGATATAGTCATGAATACATCTCCCATCACCATAAATTCAAGCAGAGAAGTCGGCCTGATCCATCTACTTGTTTGCAAGTTGAAAAACATCGCCACCATCATAAAACCCCTGAGATCAGATTTGAATATTTGAGTATTTAAATTCCAACGGTCACAGGTGGCGCGAAGAGTCTGCATCAATGACTCAGAAAAAGACTTGGTTCCCTGTTTAAAACATAGCCGTAGATCTTTCTTTATCCTTATGTTGTCTTTAAGCTCGAACCTGATTTAGACACATGGCCCCCTGTTGCATTGTTTTGAACGTTATCAATCTTCATCTTGACCATTAAGTCATAGCGCCTGCCGCATGATCCATCAGAACTTGCTTTATCTTTATCTTACCTTTGGCGCTAACTTCAACTCTGACTTGGATACTTGCCAACAAGGCGCATTGCCTCAATGGTTAAACAACTTCATTTTGATCATTGAGGCTTTACGCCTGCCTTCAAATCTTTCTTAACTTACGATGCCTTTATTGGTCTATAAACCAGGGACCCATGACGTCATCAGTGCCAGATGTCACCATGGTTGAATGCCTCAATGGATAGATCTCGATCAGTTTTTCTTCAAGGCTTTCCGTCGTGCACACAATCAAATAAGACTTGCTCGATCCTTACTTTACCTTCTAATCTTAGGCTAGCCCGCCATGGACACATGTCGTCAAGGCCTGATCTGTCTCACGTCTGACCATTGCCTGTAACTTGCTTCTGTCTCGTCTTTAACCTGCCTTTAACCCTGGGCACTGAATGCCTTTGTATCTCCAAGTCGCTAGATCCATTCTTTAACTCTGGTTATATTGTGAGATTTAGCGCCATCCGTAAGATCAAGACTCGATTGACGCCTTGCGCGTGATCACGGAATGGAATGGTCTGACACAAAATTATCTTGCGGTCTAGCGACAACTGTAAGATCATAACAAGATCAATGATCAACGCTGAATCTCAAAATCCTTGGGCTGACTTTGAGTTTATTTAGCGATTCAACGACCACTATAAGATCAAATTTCGATCAACGACCATGATCCTGTCCCTGCAAACTCTAAATAAAACCTGAGTTAACTGTCTTGACCACGATCAAATCTGGAGATTCGGAGATAGCTGAAAACTCCAAGTCGCTGAAAGAATTGCTAACCCCAGAGTTTATCATAGCGCCAGTCACAAGATCAAGACTAGATCAACGGCTTGCGCTTAATCTCTAGATCTAGAGAGCATATTCTTTCCTATTACGAGATCAAGAGATAAAGGGTCGCACCAAGTCACTGAATGGAATAGAATATTCCGCTGTGATCACGAGATTAAGAGATAGACAAAGAGATCAAAGCGCATATGACTTTTAAAAAGAATTTAAGCTGCTTCAAAAAGTAACACAAAATTAGAACAAGTCTTGAAGGGTTTTGGGTTTAAGCCAGAAAATGACTCGACAAGACTTAAGGTTTTTAGCCAAGGCCAGAAATAATGGAGAGAACAAGGTAAGGAATAGGAATCACACCACTGGCGATCAACAACATTCATTCATCAACATGCCTTCTGTCACTTCCTAAGCTCGCACAACTTGAATCATCGTCGCTTGCAAGCTATCTCCAAAATACAGAGACTCGTCCTGTCGAGCATTAATGTTATAGACTAGAAACCAATCTTCACTAAAACATCCGCAACATCTTCCATATGCAATACCAAGCCAAGCGACCTTAGGAATAGGGTCATCACACATCCATCTTTAGATTCTTATCTTTGCTCGTTTTGATTTTTCTGTTCAGTGTAACCAAAATTGGACAGAAATGGGAAATTGGCTAGGAACCATGACAAAAACCTTACAAGCTGGGCTCTACCCTTGTGGGAGCCTCATTTTTCTCCACTTGTAGCCGAATTTGGACAGGATGGGAAAATTGGGTAACATTTTTGGTGATTTCTGTTGGATGTCAGCCTGCTAGACATATAAAACCAGTGGCCTTATGACATTCCATTGGGCACGAAGTCTGCATTAGGGCAAAAAGAGACTTTTGGGAAGTAGGAGGATTGAAACCAGGAGGAGGAAACAACAAACTAAAATAGGAAAAGGGGTATATACAAGCAGAAACAAACTAACTGTGCACAAGCACTTTGAGGAAAGCAGAAAAACTAACCTAAAAAGCAGAACAACAAACAGAAAAACTTATTTACAAGGTAGGACAAACCTCAAAAAAAGGCTCGAGATGAAAGCCATTGACTGAAATGGGCAAGATTTCACCCTCAAGAGTTGAGAGTTGAAAAGCATTGTGCTCTTTGCATTCGGTGATCACAAATGGGCCTCCCCAAAATGAATCAAATTTTGTATGCTTGCAAGGCCTGGATCTGAATTCATCCCATTTGAGGACTATGTCCCCAACATTGAAGTTACTTGATCTGGCTCTATTATCAAAGATTTTCTTGGTTTGCATTTGTTGGAACTCCATATTCTGCATAGATTTGTCCCTACTTTCTTCCAATTCCATGAGTTGAGCATATCTTACCTACAAAGGGTCTCCTTCTTCAAAGAGGACAAGTTGAGTAGCAAGGTCTAAAGTTGGTAATTCAGTGGAGATGGATTGTTTAGCTTCCTTGCCATAGACTAGCATATATTGAGAGTTGCCAATGATCTTTTTTGGAGTGATCCTGTCTAACCATAGGGTAGACTTTATTTCGGAATGCCAATTTCTTTGATTTTCTTGCAAAGTCTTCTTAATTATCCTGAGCAGATTCTTATTAGTGGACTCTGCTAAACCATTACCTTGGGGATAATAATTGGAACTAGTGTTGAGGTAAATACCATGCCTAGCTGCTCATTCAATGACTCTCAAACCTGTGAAGGAAAGTGCATTGTTAGATATGATTTAATCAGGAACGCCAAACCTATGTATGATATCATCATACAAGTTCAGTACAACACTCACATTGGCTTCCTTTAATGCAATGGCTTCAGTCCACCTGGTGAAATAATCAGATGTAGTGATTATCCAATTGTGACCTGCACTAGTTGGGGGGTTAATTAGGTCTATGAAGTCAATGCCCCATTTCACAAAAGGTTGGTTCGTTCTGATTGGTTGGAGGGGTAGAGCTGAAAGCCTCTCCTTGTCTGCAAACATAGCACACTTCATGTATTTTCTCACATGAGCATGACTATCCTTAAAGATGGATGGCCAATAATACCCAACCCTCATGATCTTGACAACAGTAGTTCTAGGAGAAAAATTACCTCCAGAAGGTCCATCATGGAATTCACGTAGGACATCTGCTATTTGCTCTGAATCAATGCATCTGAGGAGAACACCATTGTGATCCTTTCTGAAAAGGACCTCATTAATCAGCACAAAAGGGATAGATTGCAATCTATAGTACCTCCTCTTTGTCAAATCTAGGCTTGCAGGATACTCACCTGTCTTCAAAAAATGGACCATGTTTGGCAACCAACCTGCTGCCTTGGCATGATCTTCTATTGAATGCACAACTAAGGATGCATTCACTTGTTCTTGTTCCTTTGGAGCCTCATCTTTTGTCAATTTCTCGCAAAGACCCCTTCCTCTGACCAGCTTGGTTACTTGAATGTCTATATCATACTCCATAACTCTAGTTATCCAACCAACTCTCTTTTCATTCAAGTCCTTGGAAAGTAGGAACTCTTTGACACTCAGATGAGTGACCCTTAAATGTATCTTACTATAGGTTGATAAATATCTAAACTTTTTAAGGCTCTTTACCACAACAAGTACATGTTTTTCTACAAAAAGGGTATCCTTGTTCATACTCTTCCAAACCTTTGCTAAAGATAGCAATAGGTTTCTCCAATCCTTCTGGATTTTGTTGAGTCAACATTGCAGAGATAGCATCAGAGCTTCCATTGGCATAAAGAATAAAGTCTTTGCTAAAATCAGGATTTAGTAAGGCAAGAGCCTTTGTCAAAGCCTTCTTTGCTCCAACTAAAAACTCTATTCTTCTTTAACATAGTTTTTAAAGGCTTCAAAAGATCTGCAATATTAGGCAAGAAACGCCTAACGAAATTAATCCTTCCTATGAAGGATTGTAGACTCTTCTTTTGATGTGGTAGGGGAAGCTCTAGAATAGCTACAATTCTTTCAGGGTCCACTGTAATACCTTCCTTGGAAACAATATAACCCAAAAGTTTCCCTTCATTAACTGCAAACACACACTTCTTGGGATTGAGGGAGATCCCAAACTCCCTACATCTTTCAAAGATTTTCCTCAGATGTTTGATATGATTTGCAACATGCTTTGAATAGACAGTGATGTCATCAAAGTAGACTAGTACAAATTTTTACATGAGGCTCTTGAAGGCCATATCCATAGCCTTTTGAAAAGTGGCACCTGCATATGACAAACCAAAAGGCATCTTTTGATAGGCCATGGTTCCCCGTTTGGTTGTAAACATAGTCTTGAATTGATCCTCCTTATTGACCAGGATCTGATTGTACCCTGAATAGCCATTTAACAATGAGAAGCGTTCAGAGCCAGAGACACACTGCATGATCTACTCCATGGATGGTAATGGGTGGCTGATGAAGGGTGCTCCCCTTATTAACACAATCACACAACAAAATCAAGAACAACAAGATTTGCAAAGACAAGAAATGGGCTTTCTATTATCCACTATAAAAATGAAATTACAATATCCAGAAATATGACATGCACCTTCAAAAATCTAACATGCACAGCCACATGGGCATTTTATTACAATAATCTACAAACCAGAGCCAGCAGTTGCATATACCAGAACTACCCTAGACAACGGTATGGGCCTTTAATATATAGGCAATTTTAACCACCCAAGAAGATTCTAAAAATCAAACCCGAAAGTTTGAGTCCGACCATCCCTAAGATATTATTATTCTTTTTTCATTACATTAGAGTAGGCCCAAACAACTTCGGAACCCAAAAATAAATTTTGAAGAAGCTTTAACATTTTCAAGTTCAGGTAGCGCAACTTCCGGAGACCATAACTCATCAACCGTTGACCCGATGGGCCGCTGTAACCCCATTTCAGAAATGCCACAAAGTGCTCTACAACCATGTTTAGCGCAAGCGCTTGTCACCCAAGTTTTAGAGCCTATTCGGAGCCCCTAAAGCCTCCAAAACTGAGTTCAAAGTTTCTGTACCCTGCTGCCAATACCGAAAATATTCAATAGCTACAAAACTAGACTTGATTTGGCAATGAAGCTTTTTTGGCAGGCTGATACAATCAAAGTGAACCTCCAGGGAAGAAAATAGAACATTCTGAGCTCACACGGAAAAGTTACTAAAAATAGTAACTTTCCAGAAATAGTAGCTCTATACAAAATAGCCCTCATTGAAAAGAAAACAAAAAATATTTTTTGGTGATGCAAGATTGCTTTTACACCCAAGATGCTCCTGCATCAGTGGCGATCTTTCAGGGATGCCCTATTCAGGTCCCTAAAGTCAACATATAACCTTAGTTCCCCATTCTTTTTTCTAACAGGAACAAGATTGGATACCCAACTAGTATGTTTAATGCGATATATGATACCACTCTACTAATTTGAGAACTTCTTTATGCACGAGTGGCTCTAGTTTGGGATCAACAAGCCTTTACTTTTGCCTGACTAGTTTAGCATTAGGTGCTAGCTCTATAGTGTGTTGAGCAAGTGTTTGATCAAACCCTTTGAGATCTTCATACTGCCAAGCAATGACATCACTGAATTCTTGAAACGATTGCATGTAAGCCTGTTTTTCTAAATTAGTGCTTACCTTTCCAAACTTTAAGCTTTTACCTTGTTCAAGCTCTAGATCAGTGTAATGCTCTTGTTGAACTACTAGGCTAGTCTTATTCATTTTTTCTTGGTCATCTTTATCAAACATTGACTCCAAGGTTACGAGGCCCCTAGGCAGCTTATTGGATTTGAGTTGCACCACTTGGTCATCATAATGCTGCATCAACCTATCCTGATTGTGCTCTGAAAAAACATCTTCTCTGAACAAGAATTGCAGAATTTGCTTATCATTTTCAAACACCTGCCAATTAACATCATTATCAGTGATGGAAGGCCTGACAATAATCTTGACATGTTGTTGATCCTTTCCTGCTGAAATGTTATTAGGAATATCAAATTGGCATCCAACAACAGCTAGCCTATCTGCATTCTTATTTAGCTTCCTAGGGATGGCAATGATATTGAAAGCATTGAAGTCTTCTATTGCATCCCAAACTCTATTCTTGTAGGCTTTCATTGTATCTTTTTTGGTATCACTCATCCCTTTCACTTGGTTGACAACCAACTCACGGTCGCCATGTACTTGTAAGGCCTTAATACCTCTCTTTCTGGCCCAATCCAGTCCATTCACCAAACTCTCATATTCAGCAGTATTGCTTGTGCCAGAAAAATTGAATCTAAAAGTTGTATAATATCTCTCACCTTTTGGAGAGACAAGCATCGTACCACCACCAGAGCCATGTTTGCTTCTAGCACCATCAAAGAACAATTTCCAAACTTCATTGCTTTGTTCCTCTGATGCTTCACTAGTTGCTTTGAATTTTTTTTGCATTGTGAGACCCTCTTCTTGGATCATATAGTTCCCCAAACCAGCATCCCAAATAACATTAGCCTGAGATTCTGAAGTCCTTTCTGATCCCCATTCATCTAGATAAATATCCAGGATGTTCTCTGTCTGTGTTTTTGTCTCCTTAATGATTGGGAAATCATTACTATCAAGTGCAAGATAACTTGCATTGAATATGTTAGACACATAAGGTTCTACATGATGTGCTGCTAACAATTCAGATTTGATAGTGACTTTGGTTCCATATCTAGTATGGAAAAGCATAGGATACCAGTCAGAAGAAAGGTATCCTCCTATCTTGGCTATGAACTCTCTTGAGAGACATAAGGCAAAAAGAGCAGGGAGATCTATGATGTGATTATCGAGGAGGTCAGAGAAATTAGGGTTTGCATGAAGGACCAAACTTGTATCCTTGGCCAGACCTATTGTGTTCATTGATGAACCATCAAGTTGTGTTACCTTCTTTTGGAATGGTTTGTACTTGAGTCCTAATTGGTTGGCTACCTTCTTTGGCATGAATGAACTAGTAGCCCCACTATCTACCATACAATTATGTACTAGAAAATCTCCAATAATTAATGATACATATGTTGTCCTCAATTTTGTATTCCCCAAAATTACGGCAACCCTACGCAATTCCAAACGATTGGTAGTTTCTCTCTAAGTTGGTCGGTTTTTGGAATCAGTCATCCCATGATTCTCATTCAAAATTCAAGTTTTACAAACATCCAATCTTTGAGTCTTCCTTCATTTTTCTTGCTTTATTTTCCTTGGTTTTTGTTTTTGTTTTGGTTTCACGTTTGTAGTTTTTGTCCTCCTGCTCGTTTTGAGCTCTCATAGGTGTCGGTTGAGTTAGTCTAGCTCAAGCTGCAGGCTTTTCAAGACGCTGATGGTGGTGTTTTTTTGTTCCCTCTGCATATGCTTTTCCTTCACTAAAAATGTATTTACTTTTCTTCTAAGTGAAGGTGTTGAATTTTGTATTCAATACATATCATTTGGCATATTAAAAATATGTGAGTCTTCTCTGGAAATGTGTGGCTTTCTTTAGCACATAAAGGGTGTCAATTTCTTTCACTAAAGCATATCTTTTAAAAAAGAAAGAAAAACATAAGTCATATGCGTTAGGTTTTAAAAAGGTCGTGTCTTACCTTTAAAAGCTCTAAAGGTGTTGTTTTTCTCATTAAAAGCATATGTTTTGATATATTAAAACATGTTTAAGTCTTTTAAAAGAGACCTGTCTTTACTTTAGAATCGAAGGCGTCATTTTTTAAGCTTAAAACATATCTTTTAAAACATATACGGGCAATCTTTATGAAACCCGTAGTTATGCCTTTTCCTTCATTAGACCCGCAGTTTGATTATCAGTTGTGTGGCATCGATTTTATAGGGATAATCATGATGTTTTATGAAGCATTCGCATGTGTCTTTAGCTTCTAAAAACCTTTCGCTTTTTAAGTGATGTATGTTGTCGATTTATGGTTTTAAAACATAAAAACATATGTCGTCTCCTTAAACAAACATTTTAATCTTTTAGTTGAAGGGTGTCGATTTCATATCTCATAGCATATGTCGATTCAATGTAAAGGCATATGCGGTTAAAAGAAAGACATGCGATGGCTTTTTTAAAAGCCGTGGTTTGTATGCAGAATGCATGATGTCATTTTCTTAACCTAAAATGCATCTCCTCTACAAACTAAAAACATGTCTTCACTTTCCAAAAACGCGTGGGCATATGGTGATGTTTTTAGCCATTTTTGAATGAATGTTCCTCTACTAAGAGCTGCATTTTTTCTTAAGAGCTGCGTTTAAGATCATTGCAAGAGGAATTGGTCTTTGCTGGCGGTTTCTTTTTCCATAAATCACTGCATTTTTTTCTCTTGAATCAAAGCGGATTTGGTAAGTGTTTTATGCATTTTTCTTTCTTTGCATTTAAAGATTTCAAAATGCATTTAAATGTGAAAGAAATGACTATCAAATAGGGCACATGTTGTTGAAAACTTCCTCTTAGTTGCTGATTTAAAGCATTTTGGGGCTGCATTGAGGACATATGTCATTCCCCACTATGATTCATTGAATTGACATTAACTTTGCATGGAGAAGATGTCAAAATAATAAGTTATATTCTGTACTTTCTCTTCAAAGTTAAATTTGAAATTCATTCTATCATTTGCTTAAGAGAAAGTCAAATTTGTGATTCTTCCCTTTTTGCATACAAGGAATAGGTATATTTTTGTTTCCTTTCTTTGTTTGTGTTTTGTTTTTTGTATATATGTCTCTTTTCTTCTTCTTCTCTCATCTTCTCCAAGTTGCATATGAGAATTGTTAACTTCCAGAATTTGCACCCTAACACTAAGTGCATCACACTTAGAAAATTCTGGATAACATGGGAACAATCACCAGTTTGTGGGTGAACTATGTGGGTGACTGAACCTCCGGGTTCTAGGCCGGTTCCTAATGAATTCTTTAAAAATGGATCACCTATGTTACCTAAAGACTTATAAATGATAGGAAAAGAGATAGAAAGACTTTTAATGAAAACTTTTTCCTTAAAACTGTTTAAACGGAGGTGATACACCAAAGAAAGATGGAGGACTTGATGTTCTTATAAACACAATTACAGAATTTATAGCATTTCTTTTGAGCACAGCTTCTAATGATAAATACATGAATAAAAATGTTTCATATGAAGGTTTCTTATTAGCTGAAACTGAAAGGATTGAGTCACAATCAGTAAAACTTTGATAAACACAACATATAACCTATGCAAGATATGTTCAGAACTGAGACATTTAATCTTAAGGCTCTTTAAAAGAACACAAAAAGAAATAACATCAATCACACCTGATAAATAATAGAAGAAGGTCAAACTCCAATGTATTAAGCTCTGAAAGGCTTCTCCACAACCAAGTCCTCTGATACAGCAAGAAAGAAATAAGCACAATTCACCAAAATGTAAAGGCTCTGCTCTCTCTCAGAAATCTGATCCTGATAACTACAAAGGAAGGCCAATATATAAGAAAAATCCCCACCTAAAACCCCTAAAAAACAGGGGTCGGATGTGGGGAAAATCCCTACAAAAAGGGCCTCAAAAATGCCACCCAAGAGGTCTAGACACTCTAAAAGACTTGTCTG
>MU226208.1:769044-783912 GCA_018584345.1 Thuja plicata
TGGAGCCAAATGAGTTAATAAATTATATTACTCAATATGTGCCTAAGTATAAAAGTGCTTCAAGTGAAAAGCGTGTGAGAGAAGACACTTTTTAATTATAAAAGCAATAGGCAAGGCATTCATTCACCATCGATTGAATATATTATATTTTGTTTGTTTTCTCTGAGGAGAAGTTTTGAATTATAAATCAAATCCCTTGCTGAGGTATAAGGGTTTGATACTTAATTGATTTAGCTTTTGAAGACTGATTCTTCTGAAGCTAATCTCTGAATTGGTTGCTATTGTATAACCAATTATATCTTCCTTCATATTGTTCGCCTGTGGCTTTGAGGAAGAGATTAATTCTGAATTTGGATTGTTAATTTGAACTGGGGCCTGCAGAAGAGGTCGATTTTATTTGTTGGAGTGTTGGAATAATTTCAGAGTAAATTCAAGAATATCCTGGCTGAGAATCAAATTACATTCTGAGAGTGGCTTTTGCATATAGTAGCTACTGCTTCTAGGGATTCTATTTTTTTATCAGAATCATTCTTGGCTGAGAGATTGTGTGCGGCTACAGAATTAAAATGCCATGAATGCTGTCAATAATGGGACGTAATTATTGCTGAGTGTAGGTGAGTAAGGAGAAGACAGTTGCTGGTCGTTTGTTTTGAAATATTAATGGTTCATGGTCATTGTGGCATAGCGGAATCAAATCAAGCTATTACGTGAGACCCCTCTCTTGGCCTAGGGCAGTTTAGTATCATCGTGTGGTGCTGAACTATTAGATTCACCAGTCGTATGTCTTCAAACAACAAGGTAACTGCAAACGTGAGGATTAAGGTTGGACGTGGCATAGCCTGTGGACACATTTCAATAACAAACGCTTTAATGGTATGTGCACCTGGTTGAATATACAACATTTCAATTTGATTGTGGCGATTAAATTACTTTTCCAGAATTCTGAAAATACAAAAAGACTTGTTGTTTGGTATCGACATTATTCAGTTTTAGAATTCTATTTTGCAAAATACAAATAGTATATTGTGATTTGACCAAAGAAGTCCGAATTGTTATTAGAGAAAGTGCATGTGAAGTTAGAATTTAGCAAAAGCCCAGACGCTTTCAATAATAAATATGCTGGAAATAATGATGTTCATGGAATGAAAATTATATTTTGAAGTTGATGATATAAATGAAGAGCTATGTCTGGCAAGGTTTATTTATTATGGTTGTCAAATCTATTAAGTTATAGATGAGCCGAGTCAGGCTCATTACAGTGGTATCAGAGCCATCTTCTTGCCATCTTGTGGGGTAGGAAAATATTTATGCAGATCTGCTATTATAGTTAGAGTGATCAACACTCTTGCATTTTAGCTATGGATAGATACAGGCGGCTTAGCTCCGAGAGCCAGCGCAGCAGTGCGGGAAATAATGACAAAATAGATACACTAATGGAGAGACTTAGGCTTCATCAGCAAAGGATGGCGGCAAGTCTGTCGGATTTAGAGACAGTAGATAGGGCAGCAAGGTACATGGCTTTTGCCTTCCGTAGGTTGGCATTGAGATCACACGGTAGGAGGCTTGAGTCTTCCCTGACAGGTGTCCGAGATGTGGACCCACCAGTATATAGTACGACACCTACTCATGTATATGATGATAGAGACTCCACACATATACATGTGGACGTGTCAGTACCAGTGGTAGACTACAGTACTAAGCTTCAACAAGTTGAGGCTTCCCGAGTTGTTGTTGCAGTTGGTGCAGAGACAGTTGATATAGTAGTTGCCTCTGATGGTCCAGATTCTCTCGAGGAGGGAATTGTTATTGGAGATTTATATGTCAGCTATCGTAGTGTAGCTTCGGAGTGAGAGGCAACAACCCTCTCAGGTGGGATAGGCAAGAGCATGGAGCTACCTTGTTGTGGTATTGATTATCAGGGTGGTACAGCTGAGTCGGCAGATATTGGCTCATTTTCGGGAGTGATTGAGTCACATCCTGACATTGATTCAGATGTATAGACTCTGGAGATAGTAGTTAAGAATCTGCTAGGGGATGTAGATGCAGTGAGTATGGACACTTCTGATGATATAGGTTGCATGGGGTATGACATTCCTTATCAGATATTGGGTGATGACTCTGAGGTGCTTTTGCATGGGTCCCAGGATCAGGATTCACAAGGACTCTCTGTTATTGGCGATACTACTAGGGTTTCCGCTTCTTCTGAGGTGTTTGTTGAGGTACCGACAAGTTGTATCACAGTTGCAGATGTGTGTGAGGACAGTAGCACACATGGGGCGAGTAGTTTTGATTCAGTCTCCCATCACAGTGCAGTTAGTGGGACAGAGAGCTTGCATAGGAGGCAGGGCTTACAAAGGCATCATGTGTCTAGTCAGCTGAAGGTGAATGACAGAGACATCTCTTTAGTTGTTGAGCATTTTGATTCGATTTGTCAGATGTTAGCTGCATTTGGTTGGGGTGCTCCTATGTCAAATGAGCAGGGTGATATTAGCCTTTCCCTAGCAGAGGTTCATGCACTTCGAGAGGCTGTCAGGGTCTTGAAGCGAAATTATACACAGTTAGTTGCTGACAGGGATTATCTTCTGGAGTGGGGCAGTACCTGTTATGAGACATTGTTAGGGAAAGAGGAGGAGGTGGTTGAGCATACCCAGGAGCTTGAGGTGACTGTAGACTCATTGCAGTGTACCTACTTGGCTTTTCAGGACTCAGTCACAATTGGAGGAGGTGACCATAGAGTTGGAGCATGTTTGGTCCACACCAACCCCAGACCCAGTTCAGTTGCACACTGAGGTGGTTGGTGGTGAGTTTGCTTCTACGGTTGGAGATGTGGGATGTGATGATGTGGTTGACACATCCGTCTGAGATATGGGTGCAGTAGGTACAGAGGAGGTGAGGGCATCAGTGGGGATGAGGTCTCATGGTGATTTGCCTCCTGCTACTGGAAGCAAATCTATTAACACATTTCATACAGATGGCGGCAGTAGACAGTTGGCAATGCCACATTTGCAGGAGGATCAGCTGTGGGTTGCAGGGGAGCAGGTTGACGCTTCCGTGTATAATTTTTACTGCACTAAATCATTCATGGAGTACCTACTTGAGAGTGCAGATTTGCAGGGGAGTTCATACCAAGTATCTGAGGGTACTCTCATTAGAGGCTCTTGTGCTATATCTGAGGGTACTCTCATTAGAGGTCAAGTGTTCCAAGGTCTATTAGGCCTTTGATGCCCAAATTGTTTATCCTACAAATTATTGTTATTGTTATAGGTATTGAAACTCTGATTTTGATTTTGAGGATAGGCGTTTGGAGCAACAGGGTTCTATTGGTACCCACTTTTGTTTTGGGAAGGATTCAACTTCATCCTAGTGAGCTCATTGGTGAGTTGAGATAGGGTTTTCTTCATGGCATCCAACTCAGAGGCTAGTTGATTATTAAGTTCGGTTGGTGGCACAGTCCAATGCTCAAAGAAAGTTGTCTTGTGGGCCTCATAGCCTAGATAAGTGATGGATGGTGGTGGAGCAGCGAGTGGTTGTACTAGAATTGGGTTTAGCAAAGGCGGGTGAGTGGCCAGAGCTTGATTGATTGCTGAAAATTGACACAGAACAGTGATGTTGCCCATGGTAGGTATGGTACCGAAGTTCCCCTCTTGCAGATCCATTTGTTGCGTAATTATTATGGCTTTGTTGTACACCTTTTCTATTGTGTCTCTATCTATGGGGTGAAGTCTCCTCAAAAAAATTGATGCGAAAGGGTTCAAGGCTTTAAGGTAAACTTGTATAACGGCTGCCTTTTGTATAGTGTAAGGAGCTTCCAATTTTTTATGCAACTTATAGAAACGATGATTGAACATAGCAATGGGCTCCTTGGGGTCTTTCCTCGTTGTTATGAATTGGTGATGTGTCATGGCCGAATTTACATACAACTTAAACTAGTTTAGCAATTTGGTTTCGAACTAGGGCCATGCAGAGATAGACCCACGTGGTAAGTTCAGGTACCAGTTGTATGCAAACTCTCCTAGAGTGTACGGGAACAAGCGACATACGACATCTTGATGAGTGACCTCTTTGCAGTTGCAAATTTCTTTGAAGGCACGGATGTGTTCTTCAGCTGTCCGTGATTCTCCATATACGAAACAAGTGCAAAACTTCTTGGGATTTTTCTGTAATTCATGAAGTTTCCCATTGAAGTTTAGCGGCGAGATTTGTGTGTTAGCGAAGGTCATTGGACGAGGTTGTTGTAAGTTCTGGTTTTGGTTTATGGCTACGGTGACAATCGGGTCAGCGATGTGTGATTGTTGTCCAAGCGGATTTTGTGGTTCAGGGTGACGGTGAGGGGAATTTCCTCTTGACTTTCCTTTGTCATTGCGATCTTTGCGATGATGGATGAGTTCAAGGAACTCGTCTCTCTTTGGAGATGACCTAAGCACTCGCTTGAACCATTTTGGTGTGAAAGATCCGATGTTATCCAGATTTATGCATTGGGCCCTCCTTCTAGCGCCACTTTTGTGGAGCTTTTTTTTTACACAAGTCAGTTTCTAGGAATTCGAAATCCAATTTCCTCTCTTGAAAGAATAACAAAGTTATTCCCAAGGTTCTCTGTAGTCATGGTACAACCACTTGGTAAACTCAGTTGAAGATAAATGTGAATTGTTCACGAGGAGGGCTTTGCTGGTTCTTTCAAGACTTCAATGTGCAAAATAAACTTTAGTACTTTCGCGTTTTTTCCAATTTTATCAACGCATGTAATTCACTAATGATGTAAAATATGCATTGAGCCCTTACAATGATTATCTACTCTATTCAGATTTAAAAGATCGAGGATTTGGATAATAGGAATTAAGAAAATTTACGGAAATGAGATCCTAACGGACATAAACCATTGTTGAACCTTCCTTGTGAATCAAATGACAGAAATATGGAAACCCACTGAATACGAATCAGACCATATCATGAATCTATACTCAATGGATGCAATCGTTTGGAGAAAAGTTCATCAAGATGCAAGATTTTCAAAATCTATCAAATCATGAAGCCACAAGTATGTGCAGACACACAAGACAAATTTATCTTTGAAGCAGTAGAATTATCTTTCCCAATCATTCTTCACAATAAGATCGATGAACAACAACACACTCCAATCTAATTAATTGCAGATCCAAACACAATAAACGCAATAACCTCTTTGAAAGAAATGAACAAGTGGACACAAATTCATTAATATCCCATAGATAGTAGACAATATCACACTGTGAATGAAGCACCAATTGTATATCTTTATTGCATAAAAGATCCAACCTTGGTTACATTGTTTTGATACAGTATATATTGCTTTGATTTACAAAACTTTGAACCCCAAAACTAGGGTTTCAATTACTCTAAAACAGTGAAAGAAATCTAAACTCAAGCTTCTTGAAGAAAACTACTGCTAAACTAACCACTAATAAGTTTGCATGGATCCTTGATCCATTTACATTCATTTTGCCCCAAAAATCAGGGTAAAACTCGCTCAGAAGAAGAGAGCATTGAACTGGAGCTTCATCGTTTTAATTGGAGCCTTTGCTTTAATCTTTGAGTTCTGCCTTGGAGTCTTCATCTGGGCTTCTCTTTGCATGGGCAACTGATGGACAAATTCTAGTTAGAACTAAATGAACCTAAGTCCACAGGCAAACTGATCTGAGACTCTTTCTTCGTACAAAAACTTCTTCATGTTGCAATGACCCAGAAATTTGGATCTTGACCTTTGCTCCGAAAAATGGAGATCTGAAAATTGGCTTAGTGTAGATGAAGTCCTCTTGAGTTCTCCGAAATGTCACACTTTCAGAGGCCGAAAGGCCAAAGTTATGAGGCTCAAGAAATGACTAAGTGTCAAATCACTTTTTGCAGAAAATGACTAAGTCCCCAAAATGGACCACTAGTCTGGGAAAATGTCTGGGAGAGTATCCCGAAGCCGCTGGACTATTTCTTGTACTTCTCCATGGTCCACTTTTTGCAGATTAGTGAGGTGTTTCTCTTGTCTTTCTCTGGAGGCAGTCAACTCAGAACCAAAGAATTTTATCTCTTCTTCGTTCTCGAGTATCCTTTGCACCTCTTCCTTGATTCTTTTCCCCAACTGCTCAAAATCTACCTTCCAGTCCGTGTGTGCTTGTACAAAAGAATGTATCATTCTGTCTGATAATTTCGGGGTGGCCTTCTTCTCCAATACAGCGTATAACGCGGCTTCTAGACAACTTGGCTCGATGAGACCCACCACTTTAAGAATGAATTTTCTTAATGCATCATTTTTCTCAGTTAATAATTTTATCTTTTCTTCATCTTTGTCCATGAAGCCGAGCGTGTGCTTCAGCCCTAGAGCTACCAATGTTTTGCTTCCTTTTCTTGCAGGCTCCCCAAAATCAACCTCGTCAAAAGTGTAATCTTCTGGGGTTATCTCTGCCCGTGTGGGGTCAATTGTAGGAACTGCCACTTGTGCTTCCCAGTGGCCCGTATTATCTTGAGTAACATAGGAAATTGTCCTTGTTGGCACACTAGACTCTGCTTGGTTGAAGGATTGACCTAGAAAGGACATGTCTGTATCTTCCTCCTCTGTATAGTTTCTTTAAGAATGAATTTTCTTAATGCATCATTTTTCTCAGTTAATAATTTTATCTTTTCTTCATCTTTGTCCATGAAGCTGAGCGCGTGCTTCAGCCCTAGAGTTGCCAATGTTTTGCTTCCTTTTCTTGTAGGCTCCCCTAAATCAACCTCATCAAAAGTGTAATCTTCTAGGGTTATCTCTGCTCGGGTGGGGTCAATTGTAGGAACTGCCACTTGTGCTTTCCAGTGGCCCATATTATCCTGAGTAACATAGGAAATTGTCCTTGCCAACACACTAGACTCTACTTGGTGGAAGGATTGACCTAGAAAGGAAATGTTTGTATCTTCCTCCTCCTTTGTATAGATTCTTTTCCTTGGCCATATCTCTTTAGTAAACCATGTTGGTTTAGTAAAGGTAGTGACGGGCTCGTAAGGAGCGATGTGCAGTACTGAATTTGTCCATGTTGTTTCATGTGCTTCTGTCTCCTCTTCGGCCTCCTTTTCCCTTTCCAATGCTTCTCTTCCTTTCAAGTTATCTTCCCCTTCTCCTACCCCCTTTTCTCTCATTTCTTCTTCTGAGATTCCATCCTTCTGTCCTAAAGGGGCATTTTGGAATTCATGTGTTTGCAATAATCTCATACCTAGGGACATTCTGCAATAATCTTGTACCCTGACTTCATAATCATCCACACAATTCATCTAGTATTCTTCCAGGTGAGGCTCATGGACGTAATGCCTACCCATGATGTGGCTATAGGTACCAATGGGATCAAACCTTGGCCTGACCCCGTCTGTTAGAGACTGTAATGGACATTCATCCCATTCAACTGCAATGGATTTGCATATTTTCATATCTTGTAGGGTGTATGGGCTAATTGAAATGGGAAAGTCCCAGCAGTGCTTCTTCTCGTGTTTAATATGCTCATATGCATCCGCAAGCTATCGAGCCATCTCTATGATAAGCACACAGTCAGAATGGTATATGGGGAGTTTCTTTGGGGAAAGGGTGCACCCGGCCACTCTGATATAGGTGAACGTTATGAATTGAATGTAGAAGGCCCCTATTGCCCTTGTTTTAGCAGTCACCTCTTCTAATAACCTCTTTGCATAATCACCCTCAGTTGAATGGATGATTGCAAAGATGAATGCATCGTTTATAATCCTGTAATCTGGGTTGTTTTCATCCATCTTTTCTTTCCTTACTAGATGAGGATACATTGTGAAGGGCCATGCATTGGTCAGCCCAAAGGCTACCTGTTTTACCAATTCAGGGTAGTCTCCCCTGGCTATTAATAAATACACCATGTATGATGTCATGTAGAACTTGGGGTTGTGCTTTACCAAAATTAGCTGTTCATCCAGGTTATCATTCAGGATGGTGGCCCAATCAAACTTGGCCCTTCACCTCTTGATCCTCTCAATTAGTAAGATCATCCAATGTTCAAGTGTAATGGATTGGGGTAATCCGTACAATCTGCTGAGCATTATGACGGCTGCCTGAATATCATATTTCAAGTATCCTCTCCTCATATCTATCTTTTCTAGCTTGTTCTTCAAAAGGGATTGGATCAGGTAATCTTGGTTCACTATGTTGTATGCCGCCAATGTGTTATTTTTGAACCAATCTAGGCCTTTTTTGATTGAGAAATCATAATATCTATTGATTCCCTTCGGAAGGTGGAATACATCCTTGATGTTATCTTGCGATAGGTCGAAGACAATTTCTCCAGCTCTATTTTTTACTACCCTTTCGTTTGGTACATAATGGTCTGCCAGGGTCATAATGAGGTCTGGGGACAAGACTGAGACTAGGTGTGCGGCTGCATTCACTAAGTTTGATAGTACTAGGGTCGTGCAATCAGATGACCTCCCACTAGGCTTGGCACACTTTATTAAGAACTCATTCCAATCGATATTCCCGATGTCGATGTCGATAACTTCACTATGGTGGTTTTCGACCTTTGAAGGCGAGTGGTACCCTTTGAATAGGTATTTCATTGGCAATCAGACGATCCTTTCTGGCATTCCTACAAGAAAACATGCAAACATCAACACCTTATTAAAAATAAATGCCCTACAGAAAGCACAAAACAAAAACTAAAACTTTAAGGGGCAGGAGCAACTACTCAGAATCATCCAGAATCATCTTATGGTACTTTCGACCACTCAGACCTTCGGACACCGAAGACAAGACCGGATAGCAAAAGACCAAAACTGCGAAGAGGAGGTTTGAATGGGGAATGATTTTCTTCCGCAAGTCAGACCGCGAAGTGATTTCGGCGTGCGAAAGCGCGAAGTCTTGGAACATGGGTGAAACTAAAAGAGCAGAGGTTCGGACTTGCGGAGATGTAGAGTGTTTCAGAGTGTGAGAGTGGGAAAGTCCGAAGGTGTGAAGGCTCAAAGATTAAGTTTGAAAGAGCAAGGATTCAGACTTGCGGAGGTGTAGGGTTTTTCAGAGCATGAAAGTGCGAAAGTTTGAAGGTGTGAAGGTTGGTCTTGTCTTCGGTGTTTCAGCCTTCAGTGATGGGGAATAATGTGAAACTCTGCAACTATGAAAGTCCGAAGGCCGGTCTTGACTTGGTAGAATTTTCTCTTTTACTCGACCTGACTGGGGAGACAAATTTTGGCCTTCGGAGACCGAAAGTCCTGCGACGGACATGACAAGAGAAAAATGAATAAACACAACAAAAAACCAAACCCAACGAACAAAACAAACCCGACGCCCTAGGGCTATAGACCCTAGGCAAGCTTCACGCAAGGAAGCTTGAAGAAAAACAAGGGAGGCAAAAAAAATCAGAAAACATAAATGAAACCTAAAAAAACAAAAAAAAAAACCTAAACCTAACAGTGGGCCAGAGAAACCAACCTGTTAGGAGGGAGAAAAGGCAGAAAAATAATGCGCAACACAAGCACGAGCACAAGCAACACGGTCTTGGGCGAGGAGCACAATGATGAGGAAGCGTGTGTCAAAGACAGCATTTGTCAGAGCTCGAGGAGGCAAACAACAAACAAAAAAAATGGAGAAAAAATGAGCAATTTCTCTTTTATAGCCTTGCTATTAATGAGGTGATGTCACGCAGACTTCGGTGTTTCAGTGGATGATACACCAAATTTGTGACCCACATATCTTTTGGGGTTTTGGAGCCTGAACCACCGAAAGATTATCCTGGGCGAGGAGCAAAACGATGAGGAAGCATGCACCGAAGATAAGATTTTCCAGAGCTGGAGGAGGCGAAGAACAAACGTAAAAAAGTGAGGAAAAATAGGCAGTGTCTCTTTTATAGCTTGGCTATTAATGAGGTGACATCACACAGACTTCGGTGTTTCAGTGGATAAAACACCAAAGTCGTGACCCTTATATCTTTCAGGGTTTTTGAGCCTGAAGCACTGAAAGGTTAGCTTTAGCCTTCGACCTTCGTACTTTCGGGCTTTTGGGATTTCGGAGGTTGAGATACCTCGAAAGACCGAAAGTCCAAAATTGCGCAAGGCCGAAAAAACTTAGCTTTTCTTCAAAAGGACGCTCAGAAGGCATCCAAAAGGATAAGGGGCAAAACAGAAAGACAAGGAAGGGGGTCTCCATGGCCAAAAGGCCAAAAAAATGGGGTGTGTGTTGTGGAGCCACAACACTACCATTTTGTAAAATTAGTTGTTTGATCTGCTATAATTTTTCTAATGGGTTTTTTCAATTTTGAATGCGGAAAATTGGGGGAAAAAAGACTTCATGTGTGTTGTGTCTGTCATACATTTACTCGGTAATGCATTGTTTTGGATGTGGCATTTAATAGGTAATGAAATATCCGTGACACAGTTAAATTTGATGGGATTTGTTTGAACTCTCATTATTTGCATTATTGTAATTGAAGGGCTTGGCTAAATTTGTTTGTATATTTTGTGTTTTTATATCCTTTCACAATGTATTTGTTTAAACTTGGATGGCATTCCATCGTTTAAGATTTAACATGTACGAGTTCGAGTAATATGCATTGCAGTCTTAAATTTGATGGGATTTGTCCCAAGTGCATTAATCTATACTATTGGTTCAATAAGGGTTGTCAAATAGGCAAGTCATACAACAAAATATGAGCGAGGGATTGAGATATGGTGACCTCAAACTTAAATCTAATTTTATTGATTTCTCTCTGGCCTTAGTAATGTTCAAAATGTTGATTGCCATTGCTTTACTATATAAATAGTTTGTTGTATGAGGGATAGGCTACATCAGATTTTTTTTAAAATACATAGCAAAAGGATACAAAGACGCAAGCCAAACAAAAAAGAATAGTTGGAGCTTTGAAAATTTAAAGACTAGGCTTTGTGCAAGCAAAACAAGGTAGTTGAAATTCAAACAAGTGCATAGCAAGTTAATTTTAGAAATGCACATTCTCACTTTTAATTTCAATTTGATTTTTAAATTTTGCCTTGGTCTGAGTTGTCATATAAGAATATTTCAGTTAATGCTTTGCTTTTAGAATGTTATGTTGCATTGGAAATGAACATGATCAGATTTAAATAAATACACAGCAAAAGGATACAAAAATGCAAACAAAAAAAAAAGATTTGAAGATTTAAAGGAAATGCTTTGTCAATGCAAAACAAAGGCATTGTCATGCAAAGTACTCATCTTATATGATTGTTTATATTTATCTACAACACTTTAAATTTCCGCAATCAGTCAATTGAGTTATTGTCAATTACAACATATGTGATGCAATTGTTTATATTCGTGTTATTCAATTAGAATTGGAGTTGCAATAAGGTCATTGATTTGTGTCTTCAATAACATGTAGGAACCTTAGTGCACAATTTTAATGTCATAAATTTGACAATACTTTTGATTAAGGAACGTTTATCGTATAATCCTTTCAATTCATAGGCAAACCAAAGAGCTTAGCCAAAAGACTTAAACTAGGAGAAGTTAAAAAAATAGTCATCATACTTACAATATCATATAGAATTTGTTAGCAGAGACAAGACACATGAACTATTTTATGGATGTGATCAGATTTTCGTCCCGATTCTTAATGATTAAATTTTTAAAAACAAATAGTTCCTAGTTTCTATTGATAATATTTTTTGCAAATGTTTTCAAAATTTGACTGTTAAGAATTAGGAAAGAATCATTCAAAAAAAATTAAGAATTCCTTTATGTTTTATCCATTGCACAACATTTACAAAACAAATCATGTGCCTTGTCTCTACTAAGACATTTCTCATAATGTGGGCAAGTGCACAACAAGCACGTGACAATTTACAATATTGTTGCTTCAACGAGAGTTTAGAATCTATGTATTCGACTGCAGGTAAGATAAATTATTTGATTTTATCAATTTACGTCTTTAATATGCATTTACAATCAAGTGCGAACATAATACTAGGCTTATGCATGTTAAAATCTGCATGGCTCTTCAATACATTACATTTATAGATTGAATTTCAAAATTTAAAAATGACTTTGCTATGCCAATGCATTTTGCATGAATGCAAAAAAAAATGCATTCCTTGTGCTGGAGCATTTTGCATAATCTAATCTAAATTTACATGTGCAAGTGCACTCTAACAACAACAAAATATCATTAGGCGAAGACAAGAATAACAACACTAGCGCCAACACAAATATTCCTGAAAAATTATCTTTCACAATAGGCATGTTGATTTCTTTCCTTTTCCCTTTTCCTTGTTAATAAGTACAATAATCTAAAAGACAATGTTAGCATTTTTCCAATTAGAGTCTCTATCGTTATTGCTCAGGATAAGTCTTTTTCACTCTTGCAAAGTGGATCTTGTTTTTCGAAGCTAGAAATATGTCAAAGCTAAAATGAAATAGATGTTAGAGTTTAAGGGCTTGAATTTCACTGTTAAAGGGTTTTCGATATCATTTTGCTATTATATTTTATGGGTTTCAATTTCACTATGTAAAAGTTTCAATTTCAGTCCTAGTATTGGGATTAAGGGCTTCAAATTCACCGTTAGTGTTTGTGTATCTATATATGTATTAATGTGTGTATACATAGACATCATTAATGCTTTGCGGTCTTAGTTTGATTAAACCTTAACAAACACACATACATATACATATATGCAAGTATACATTAGCATATATGTGTACTTGTGTATGTAACTTTGTAGGGGCTGGGGGGCAGTGCGTGCACACCCTAACTTGGAAGATCTACAATATAATTTCTTAGAAGAGCCTTTTTTATAATAAAATCTCTCACATGTGATATGATGATTGGGCCAAGTTGTCAACAATTGAATAAGCACTCACAAAGTTAGAACAAGACCAATGTGGTATGTATTATATCCTATATATGCAAGTATACATTACCATATATATGTACACAAAGAAGAAATGTAACATGGGCATAAATGTTTGCATTTCAAATTCCATGGGGAATGTACAAAAATAAAACCTAGAACAATTGAGAGAAATTCAAACAATAATGGTAGTGTAAGAGATTATTTCTTGTGAAAAGGTAGCTATACTCTTGACAAAATTGCTCTCAACATATTCGGATTGATTTCTTTGGACCTTCCCCATTGAATTTGAAATGCAAACATGTTTGGTGCAGCGTCTTTCTTGGCTGATGCATGATTTGATGTGATTGCTTTGCGGTTATTTGGTTCCACTCCTTTGCTAATGCATTGAAGATGTAAAACAATTTCACATTGGTGTGTTTTGGCATGCTAGATCAATACAATCTACCAAATAACAATACTACAATAGAATTGAAATTACTGATTTTGAGACTTGAAATTCCATATGCAAAGAACACACTTGAAGGCTCTGAGTTTACCTTATTATGGATTTCACGTATATTTGATATGACTATATATGTATGGGAAATAATTTCAGAAGTATGAGAAAATATATATTGCACTTAAACTTAATTTGCTTCCATCATAATTCTGATATTATGGACCACTACAGTGAACACAACAACAAGTAAGAAAAATATATGTCATCCATCCTATTCTTATACAAACCATGACAATTTCACCTGTATTCATGTCAGAGCAAATGGAAAACGCAATTAGTCCTCTACCAACAAGGTTAGAGCTTGAAACAAATAAAATTGTTGCCTCGGAAACATTGAAAGTTGCATCTACATTGCAATGTGTTTGTTTCTTTGTGTTTTTCTTTTGCACAAATTAAGCAATTGGAAATTATCTGTGACTTGCATATTAGCTGGAATAATAAATGATATGTCAGAAATAATGTGTTGTACTACCTAGTACTTGCAAGCAATTGTGTTGATTCTAATTCATGGAATAAATATATGACTATATTGAAAACACAAATTTGATTATTTTTTATTTAAAATCCACATCATGTTTTCCTCTTGTTTAGAGATGGTTATGCACTGTTGTGCAATTGGAGTGAGATTTAACACCAATATGGTTTTAAACTCGATTGGCTGTGCAAGAATTGGAGGCAAGAGCAGGTACCCATTTTTCACTTGACAATTGTAATTTTCACCTTTGTAATGAGCATTTTACACGTCTGAACATTGCTAAAGAAGAGTGTTTTGTTTGGTGTAGTGAAATTATGCTATTTAGTTATGTTGTCAAGATTCATGACAACTTGAACATGTATCTAAATTTCAACTTCCAAGTGAAAAATGGGGTGCTTGCTCTTGCTCCAATTCAACTTTCTCATCTCAATTTTAGCTTTTTATTGAACCTGTTTTGTATTTTGGGGATTTTTAGTCACTACTTATGTAGGTAGGCAATTAATGTTTCCAGTTGAGTTGTAATTGATTTGTGTCATCGAAAGATATATTTTTAACTTTTTCTATAGTTTGTAGTGCTTGATTTTAGATATAGCATTATTGATAATTTTTTGTTTTTCTTTGGTTGGCTTGTATTTTTCTTGGGTTTTTTAAAGTTTTGATTAAGAAGAATTGGAAAAAAAAGTGTTGACATGTGTTTCCTATGGACATGTTATCACTAAAATCTGCACCCTGTTGAGTAAACCCAACAATCTAGTGATACATGGGAAAGCTCCCCTGATTGTGGGCTCAGATATTGGGAGCTGACCTCCAAAGTAAGCTGGTTCTTGATGGCACCTCACCTAATACTTCCTTAAACTAAGATTTTTTGCAAAGGAAAAGGGGTAGAAGGAAACATTAAAATGAAATCTAACCTCCTAAAGGTGATGCACCAAAATATTTAGTCTTTGAAATCTAACAAGTATCCAACACACAAGAGAACTAGTAAAGATAAGCTCGAATACACAACTCAATGACACAATCCCTGCATAAGAAATTTGTAAGAAGACTAAAAATATCAGTTCCTAAA
>MU226208.1:819794-840663 GCA_018584345.1 Thuja plicata
AAAATTAAAAAACCAAAAAAAACGCACATAATGACAAATGACATTAAAAAACAAAAAGAAATCGCAAAAAAAAAAAAAAATTAAAAAAACCAAAAAATTGCAATAAATTTAAAAAAAAGGAAATTTAAAAAAAATGGAAAAGAAAGTTTAAAATTTTAAAAGAATAAAATAAATTAAAACTGATTGGGCAGGGTGGGGGCCGCCACGTCCCCTCACCTCCCCATTGTGCGAGCAGATGCGTCGCCGGCAACCGCTGGCTGCAGCTGCCGTGCGTACGCTGCAGAGAGCGACTGTTGTGCAATACATGTGCTCGCACAATGGGGAGGTGAGGGGACGTGGCGGCCCCCACCCCGCCCAATCAGTTTTAATATTTTTTTTGTTAAAATCATATGCAATGAAACTGCCAACTGGACGATTCCGAATAAAAAATTAATCTCATCACACTCTTTACGAAGGTGGAGAGTCTTCGGTTATAATTTCAGTGGAAGTGGAGAATATGAAACGTACGGGAGTGCAGGAGTCTTCCGTTACAAATGTGCCCATATATTCTTCATTGTAGAACTCATATTTTTGTAGCTGAAGCAATAGCAGGGTCGATGCATTTGTTACAATCTGCAATGGAAACGTTGATGATTCCTTTTCACGCATTCTTCTTCAACAGACACTACTATGTTTTGTTTCATTCTTCTTCAACAAGTACTACTTGAATCGCAAGGCCTGTTTTACTTTTGTGCATTTTGAAAGATTGTATTTCTTTTAACATTGATGAAGGATTTTCATGGGTTTCGAATTTCTTGTGCCAGATTTGACATTGTAATCATCTTTGGCTATTTCTTTGGAAGACCTAGAAGGCATTGTAGTGGTGGTGGTGTCACATTTACCCTTTCTGCCATTAACAGCCTTCACCTGGCACTCACGAGAGACAGTCTCCTAGACAATCGAGCATTTATGTGCAAATGGCACTGGTCAATGTTTTTCTGCAAATGAGAATAGCAAATTTAAGTCGTTCATGCCATTTTAGGATTTAGTGTACTATTTAGAGGATAGGAAGATTAAAATGAAATTTTTTCTGCGTTTCCTTTTAGCAAATTGAAATTGGTGCTATATATATATTTATATTACAATAGTGATAGAGTCACAATATTGTTCTCATGAAAAATTATGAGACATGAAAGTGGAGGAGCGAATTTTCTATGTGAGAAATTATAATGGGAAAGCTTATATAGCATGAGTCCAATTTGTTGTGATAAGTTTCGGATCCATTTTGTGCCCTCTTTCCTTAAGTCTTTTGTCAATTGTGAACAGATCAAATGTATAATAAACATTGTTAGCTTTAGCGTATGGCCTTTCATTTATGGTTGGCTGTAATAAAAATGCATAGACGTACGTAGTGAATTTACACCATGTTTCAATGCAAATGAAAGATTTTAGGAAACAGTGCAAAAACATGAATTTGATTTATGTTATGATCAGTATGAAAAACAAGCATTCTAAGAAATGGTCAGGCTTTCAAGCAAGCAGTAATATAAAAGTAGGCGTGTGTCTCAAATGAGATTTGAATTAAGAATTAACTATAACTAAAATACATTTGAAATATCTTATGGCTGTCAAAATCTTAAGCATTAATACGTTGTTATCAGGTTATATATTCACAATTCTAAAATGTGCTTTTCTTTGCTTTTCTTTTAGAAATCTACAGCATCTTCATCCCTTTGGTGGATTGAAATCAGTCATTGATAAAGCATAAAAAATATTAAAAAATTAATAGAAAAAATATATACAATTGGATTTGCTAATATTAAATCAAAGGATATGGTTTTACGTTTTCTTTTAGATGAAAATAGGATCACTTCAAAAGAAGGAAATAATTCAAGTTTTACAAAGTGGAGATAAAAAACATCTTAATATTTTAATATTTATGTTTATGCTTATTCAAATTCCAAACCCAATTTTGCGTGAAGAAATTCTCAATAATTAAATATAAAAGAAATTGAAATTATATTTTCTATGCAAAAATCTCTTTAAAATAAAGTATTGTTTGTTTAATCTTTCTATGTTCTCAAGTAAAAATAAATTAAAAAATATATTGTCATTTAAAGAAATAAAAAAATAAACATTGAAGAAAAGAGTGTCTTCTTATATTATTCAAAAAAAGAGAAATTACAATCAAATTAGAGTTAACCTTAAAGTTAAATAAAGGATAAAATATAATTAGGGTTCAAATTAGGGTTTAATTGATTAGAGTTAGGATTACCATCAAACTTTAATTATATTTAGAGTTAGGGTAAGGATTGAGATTTGTTATACATTTGATTTTTTCTATAGACATTAACGTTAATTTTTATTTATATAATTTTTTTATTTATGAATTATCTAATTATTTTTGTACACTACATTTTTTTTAAGTAATATAAATGATAAACCATAATTATAAATAATAAACCCTAATCATAAATTCTAAATCCTAATCCTACTTGTAATTATAAATTATAAACCTTTATCTTAAATGCTAAACCATAATTCTAAATCCTAAACTTTAATCTTATCTCTAACCCTAATTCAAACCCTAACCTTAAACCTAAATATAACTTGAAACTCATTATAATGATAATCCAAACCCTAACCCTAACTATAACCATAATTCTACTCTAACCATAACCATAAACTTAACCTTAACACTAAATTGTCACCCTTATCATAATAATAAATATAAACCTTAGGGATAAAGGGATAAAATATAATTAGGGTCCAAATAGGTAGGATTAGGGTTGTGGATAAAGGTTGCAGATAAATGAGGTAATGTTTGAGCTCAATTTAGGTTTAAATTAGTTCAACTTACGGTTTGTGAACCTCTATACGATGAGACATTTTTTAGGCAAATTTATAGGCTACTTATGAGGTGAACTACCTGAGTACTATGTTAAATATTTACATAATTAAATGTTGGTTGTTTGAGTATTTTAGTTTTCTATTTATTAAATATTTTAAAATTAATCTGGACTAACAATAATATATATTAACAAATATTAATGACATTAAGGTCAATTTTTATTTATAAAAATATTAATCTATTTTATTTAAGAATTATCTTTTTTGTACATTAAGTTTTTTATAGTCATTTTATTTAAGTAATATAAATTTTATTGACTTATGAATAATTTATTTTATAATTAAATTATTAAAAAATATGACTTTGACTATATATATAAGGGGTTGGGCTAAAATGAATTGAAAAAATTATGAATTAATGTTGTGATAGATAAAAGGATTGACTAATTAAGGAATCAATATATGAGAATGAACGTTGATTAATTAATTAAGAATATTAAAAAAAAAAATATTGTTAGCTAAAAATATTTATGTGAATAAATATTAAAAAAGAAAAAGCAAATTAGTTTTACTTCATTTTCAACTTAATCCTAATCTGAATGATTATATTCATTCTAAGTGTACAACCATTATTTCAATAATATTCGTTCTAATTGTAACCATATATCTATGTTACTAAGTATGATCGCAATCATAACTCTAATACCTACATCACATCACATCACTAACTCTAATCGTAACTCTAATACTAATAAGTACGATATTGATCCTAACTCTAAACCCTTAGTGGGAAAAAGTGTGATACAAATCCTACATGTACAACATACATCCCATCACTATCTATGTTTATTATCTTTCTATAACAGTCACCCTAAGACTACCCCTAACTGTAATTCTAACCCTTAAACCCAGTCGTAAGCCTAAATATAATAGTAACTATTACATATATATAATCAGTGTTATAAAAATATATCAATGTTATAAAAATTACCCTAACCCTAATCCTAACAGAAACCCATAATCGAACATCCTAACTAAAAAATTATCGTAACCCTAACCCTAACTATTACTCTAACCATTAAGATGATACAAATCCTACCTGTCACCCTACACCCTATTCTTAAAATTTACCTCAAACACTAACCCTAACTCTACCTCTAACCCTAACCATAAAACTCACCCTAACCCTAACTATAACCCTATATCTAACCCTAACTCTAACTCTAACCATAACCCAAACCCATAACCGTACATCCTAACCGTAAAAAACACCCTAACCATAACTCTAACCATAACCCTAACTATAAAAATCACCCTAACCCTAACCCTAACCCTAACTCAAACCATATCTCCAACCCTAACCCTAATTCTAACCCTTACCCAAACCCATAACCGTAAAAATCACCCTAACCATAACTCTAACCCTAACCCTAACCTTAAAAATCACCCTCTAACCCTAAGCATAACCAAATCTCTAACCCTAACTCTAACTCTAACTCTAACTCTAACTCTAACTCTAACTCTAACCCTAATATTAACCATAAAAATCACCCTAACCTTAACCCTATCTCTAAACCTAACCCTAACCCTAATTCTAATCCTAACCCAAACCCATAACCGTACATCCTAATCGTAAATATCACCGTAACCCTAACCATAATTATAACCCTAACCCTTGCTCTCCATTAAGATGATACTAATCCTACCCCTCACCCTATACCCTATTCCTAAATTGTACATCCTAACCCTAATCCTAACCCTAACTCTAACTCTAACTCTAACTCTAACCCTAATCCTAATTCTAACCCTAACCCTAACCCAAATCCTTACAATAAAAAATCATCCCAATTGTAACACTAACCTTAACCCTAACCCTAACCATAAAAATCACCCTAATCGTAACCCTATCTCTAACCCTAATACTAACCCTAACTCTAACCCTAACCCATAACCATACATCCTAACCATAAAAATCACCCTAACCCTAACATTAACCCTAACTCTAATCCTAACCCTAATTCTAACCCTAGCCCAAACCCATAACCATACAGCCTAACTATACAAATCACCCTAACTATAACTCTAACCCTAAAAATCACCCTAACCCTAACCATATCTTAACCCCAATCCAAACTATAACCCTAACCCTAACTCTAACCCTAACCCTAACCCATAACCGTACATCCTACTTGTAACTCTAACCCTAACCTAACCCTAACTCTAACTCTAACTCTAACCCTAATCCTAACTCTAACCCTAACCTAAACCCATGGCATGCATCCTAACTGTAAAAATCATACTGACTATAACTCTAACCCTAACCCTAATCTTAAAAATCACCCTAACCCTAACCCTAACCCTAAGCCTAACCCTAATCATAACCCTATCTCTAACCATAAGACTAACCCTAACTCTAACCCTAACCCTAACTCTAAAACTAACCCTAATCCTAATTGATAACCATACATCCTAACTATAAAAATCACCCTAACCCTAACCCTAACCCTAACTGTACATTCTAACTGTAAAAAGTCACCCTAACCCTAACTGTACATTCCAACTGTAAAAATACCCTAACCCTAACCCTAAACCCAACCTTAAATCTAACCCTTTAATCCTAACCCTAACTGTGCATTTTGACCATAAAAATACCCTAACCCTAAATCTAAACCTGGCCCTAAATCTAAACCTAACCCTAACCCTAACATTAACCCTAACTCTAATCCAAACCCTAACTTTAACCCTAACCCAAACCCATAACCGTACATCCTAACCATACAAATCACCCTAACTATAACTCTAACCCTAAAAATCACCCTAACCCTAACCATATTTTAACCCCAATCCTAAATATAACCCTAACCCTAAGTCTAACCCTAACTCTAACTCTAACCCTAACCCTAACCCATAACCATACATCCTAATTGTAACTCTAACCCTAGCCTAACCCTAACTCTAACTCTAACTCTAACCCTAATCCTAACTCTAACCCTAACCTAAACCCATGGCATGCATCCTAACCATAAAAAATCATACTGACTGTAACTCTAACCCTAACCCTAATCATAAAAATCACCCTAACCCTAACCCTAACCCTATCTCTAACCATAACACTAACCCTAACTCTAACCCTAACCCTAACTCTAAACCTAACCCTAATCCTAACTGATAACCATACATCCTAACTATAAAAATCATCCTAACCCTAACCCTAACTGTACATTCCAACTATAAAAAATCACCCTAACCCTAACCCTAATTGTATATTCCAACTGTAAAAAATCACCCTAACCCTAACCCTAAACCTAACCCTAATCCTAACCCTAACTGTGCATTTTGACAGTAAAAAATCACCCTAACCCTAAATCTAAACCTGACCCTAACTCTAACCCTAACCCTAACCCTAACTCTAACCATAACCATTAATCAGAAATGTCTTCCATGTTGCGTCGCGACTGCTACTAGCTTATATATACCTATATATATATAATACGCCGAGAGTAATCCTTCTCGAGGCGCCTATTTTAATCATCCCTAATACACACGAAAAATAGGCGCACTTGAGAAGGATTACTCTCGGCGTATTATATATATATATATATATATATATATATATATATATATATATAGGTATATATAAGCTAGTTTGGGTTAATTATGTACATTTATTGGTGTGCAAGCTTATTTTATATGGGGGGGTCCCTTTAACGAAAAGTAAACGGGTATTGGTGCTATTACCACTACTGGTCCCTTTCCCCTAGTTTCTAGTTTTGGTGGACATATTTTGCAGAAATATTAGTTTTTGGTGAATGTTCCTATCCAAGTCTTAGTTTTGCAACTTCAGAGGCTTCGTTCAGGATCATACAGACACATTTTCAAGTGTCATTTTTTGTTAAAGTGCATAATTTTTTGTCTGCTTTTTAGATTTGCAACTAGTTTGTATCCATTGTGGGTAGAAATATAACTTTTATGTCTAGGTATTTTTTGGCTATTTATGATCATTATAATGCTAGGATTTCAATTTTATCCTTAGAAATATTGTTTTGAGTCTTATTTGGCCTCAAGAAGGCAATTGTAAACATCAAAATCAGAAGTCCACTTAGCCCTTGTTTGGCAAGTGGAAATTGTACACAAACTATATATAAAGTGCCAAAATTATCTTTTTTGAGGGGCATTCTTAAATTGAGGTAATTTGGGATGGGGTGTCTTATGTGATTGTGTCTCTTTGTTTCTTGTGCTCTTTTCAATTTTTCATTATGGGTTCACCTAAATTTCCAGCTTTAACTCCACATAATTATGCAACATGGAAAGATAATGTATGAGTACATTAATGGTAAAAGGTTTGAAGTTGTATGTGGATGATACAATCAAAGAACCTACTAATCCTAATGTGGATGCTAATCCTAAATATGATTGGAAGATTAAAAAAATTCTATGGCTTTAGGAATTGTGAGACAATATATTTCCTAGGATCTTTTTTTCACATTAAAATATTTGAGGATGTCAAGGAAGCTTGGATTAAACTTAAAGATTTGTATGGTAAAGTGGATAAGGATGAGGGATACACGATTGAGGCAGATCTTCTCAACTTGGGTCCTAAGAACTTTGACACAATTCAGGATTATATCAACAAAGCTAATGAGCGTAGACCACAACTTAAGTATTGTGGTGTTACCAAGAAGGTTGCACAGTTAATTCATAACATGTTGGAAAATATTCCTTGATAATATTCATCTTTTATTTCAAGTTATTAGACTCACAAGTTGACTATGGGAAGTGCTTTCACTACACCTTCATTTGATTCATTTGCAGAAATTTTGATGTTTTTGCAGTCAAAATTGATGAGTATGGGGATTCTCAAGTCTTCACAGTCTAAGGCATTGGTGGCTAATCATGTTAATCAAAGGAATCAAGGTGGAAAAGGTTCCAACAAGAAGAAAAATCAATGGAAGGCCAAATCACAATTAGATACAACACAATCTTCCTCCTTAAAATAAGCCAATTCTTCTTCTTCTTCTTCTTCTTTTAACAAGAAGGGAAATAATTTTAAGAACGAGAGACCATTTTGTGCATATTGCAAGAAAGCAAATCATGATGAGAATCATTTCCACTTTAAGCAAATTGATGAGATTAAAAACTTACTCAAGAGGAACAATATTGATTTTCCAAATGCCTAAAAAGAGAAGAATTTGCCACCTTCCACTTCAAAAGGAAAATAGAAAGAATTTGTTGCAACTACAAGCTCTTCAGAGGAATGGATACTTGAATCAAGTGTCACTCATCATATGGGTTCTTCAAAGGAGCAATTTTCTTCTTTGCGGCCATCTAAAGTACCTCACATCTTTGTAGGGGATGATACACAAGTGGAAGTTGAAGGGAAAGGGTAAATCAAGATGAAAAATTAAGCATTCAAAAATATTATCTATGTTCCTAACTTAAGCACCAATCTTCTTTCAATTTACCAAATGACTCACTATGGAGGTGGAAATAAAGTTGATTTCCTTCCTAATTTAGTTGTGGTAAAAAACGTTAAGGATGATGCTTTGGTAGCAGTGGTCAAAGCCAATCATGACACAAGGATTTATTCACTCTCCCACTTTGTGCCTAGGTATCCAAGACTTGTTGACACATTCAAATTCACAAAGTAAGTTATGGTATGAGCGGTTTGAACATCTCAACTACCACTATCTTCATCAGCTTATTAGCAAGAACATGGTTAAAGGTTTACCTATAATCAACTTTTCTAAGGGTGAATGCTCAAGTTGCTCAATGGATATGCATCTAGAAGAGAAGTTTTAAAAAGGGAAGTCTTGGATAGCATCAATTATTCTTGATTTTTTCACAGTGATTTAGCAGACCCCTTTCCAGTGCCATCATACAACAAGGCTTGTTATGTTCTTAACTTCATTGATGATTATTCACGGTTTACATGGGTCTACATTCTTGGTCACAAGAGTGAAGTGTTTGACAAGTTTCTAACCTTCAAAACTCATGTTGAGAAGCAACCAGGGAAAGCCATCAAGGTTCTATGAACAGACAATGGAAGGGATTATGTGAACTCAAGACTTATGGACTTTTGCACACTTGGGGGATTTATATTCAGAATTCATTTGCATTCACTACACAACATAATGGTGTTGCAGAAGTGAAGAATAGAAGTCTTAAGGAAATGGCTAGCCACGTGACTCTAGCTAAGTCTCTTGATCCATCACTTTTGACAGAATCTATAAGTTGTTCCAATCATATCCAAAATCAAGCTCCTCATAAAAGCCTTGGATGGAATCACTCCTTTTGAGGCTTGGTTTGGTAGAAAACTGGTTGTGAAACACTTTAGAGTCTTTGGTTGTCTAGCTTGGGAACACATGCCTCCACAGAAATGCAAGGCATTGGAACCTCAAACTAGGCCTTGCATATTTGTTGGATATCCTGAAAGTGTTAAGGCATTTAGACTAATGGATCCCGAGACACGTGAGATATTCATAGAGAGGAGTGCTCACTTTGAGGAAACCTCTCCTAGCTTAGCCTCTACTCCTCCACATATTTCACACATTGTGGATAGTGATGTTAGTGACTCATATGATGATTATACCTCAACCCCAACTCACAGGATAACACATTTTCTTGGTCTAGTTATAGTTATGGATAAGCCTTCTTTATCTTCTTCTACTAGACCTCGTTGGGCTCGATAAATGCTTGATTCAACAAGTTTACTTGTGGGGGATCCTTTAGATAGTCAAAAGACAAGGTCACATCATCAATAGTTTCCACATGGATACATTCCTATAGTGATAGATCCATGCAATTTAGTACAGTCAGGTACACCTTGTATTCCAGATATAGCTTCAGGGGATGACTACTTGACAGGCATTGCAGGTTTGTTTATCAAATCCTATATTGCAGATTTGGGAGACATCATTAATGACATACATCTTCTCTTTGATGAGGATGATCCTTCTTCAGTTATTATGAAGGAACACTCAGACCCTCTTGTCCATTCTCCACATGATTAGTCTTTCTAGGTTGAAATAATTACATATCCTTATGTACAGAAGTTGGAGGATTTTCCTTTAGCTTTACAAGACACACTTGGGTCTTTGGAACATGTTCTACATCCATCCTCATTAGATCCCGACTTGTCTTTTTCAGCAATTTTGGAAGGGGAACCCTTCAATATCAACATAAGAACACTTGAGAATCTTTTAGAGATACCATACATCTTGAGGTTTCTTCCTACAGACTAGGGAGGCATCTCTCATACCCCTATGGTATTATTTCTTCCTAAGGGGAGGAAATTTTTTCGGTGTTCATGGGCCAACTTCTACATTTATCCTTGAGCATCTATCACTGATATACATTCTACATTGATGGGAGGCTTCTTTGTCTCTCTTCTTATCTCTTATGGGGGGTAATTTTTCCTTATATGTGGTTTTGTCCTTCTCATACTTCTTTGATATTTCTCTTATGTATTCATCTCTCTTTTGGGGGGGCGCAAGGGGGAGGGGGGGGGGGGGTGGGGGTGGGGGAGTTTTGTGCCATTGGGTTTCTTCCCTTTCTCCTCTTTATGAGAGATTTCATTGCACTTGCACTTGCATATTGTACTTGGGTACCTAACATGGCCTAATAGTCGGGACCCTGTTAGAATTAGTTTTTGTTGTAGTTGTTGGAATTCATGTTTTGTCACTGATGTCAACATATCCTTCTGATGAGACAGAACATACTGATTATTATTGTTCCTTAGATGACTAACAGAAGTGTATGAGTACTGTATAGTTGATTCAAAGCATGTGAAGATGAGGATGTATACAGTTATTTTAGTGAAGACTGGTTATTGGACAGTGACAGTGAACTGTGATAGAGTTAGTCTCTGAGTTTGGAGCATAACTTGTGTGTGATATTGATTCATGTTATGCAAGCTTGAGAAATGGCAAAAGACATGTTGAGAATTTTTTTTTATTATTCTTGGGTTGCAAGACTCTTTGTGACGACAGTTGTGGCGTGTGTTCTAGAGAAGACCTATTTGGGGCTGACTTCAATGATGCAACGTGTTTTATGGATGGTGAGCATGGGTTATGAATCTTGGATTATATTTGATGGATTGTAATTGATATATACTTTTTATAGGTACCGCATGTATCGTAGCAAGGGGTTATGTAGTTATTTGTGCATTGGGGAAGTTTTAAATTGGCCAACCTAATTGCTTATTGTAAACATGTATAAAAGAAAGTTGTTTTCTTTTGTAGAGAGTGTGGTTACAACGAAGTGTGGAAGTTGAGAGCTTGTTTGTATGAAGTATTTTGGATTAGAGAAGAGGTTGTGTTTAAGATACTTCATTGGAACTGATCAAGAAAAGACAGTTGCTATCAAATAGTTCATTGGATTGTATATTTCATATACACTTGTATTTCAGACAGTAAGTCTTGAAGGTGGATTTAACCTTCTTTAGGTAGTGAGTCTATTGTTCTCTTGACTCCTACTAGGGTTTGTCCTTTAACATGGACTATGTAATGTAATGCATTAATAATCTCCTAATAGGGCTAAATCTTTTAGCAGGGATACTATAATCTTAGCACACTATTTGTGGATTTTAATTCCCATTGGGGTTTTACCTTTAACAGGGTTTCCTTGACAAAAAAGGATTGTGTTATGGTGTTGCATTTACTGTGTTATCATTTGGATTAAAGTTTTGGTTTATAAAGTTTAATGTTTAATAATTTGTCTCATAGTTGATTCACCCCCCCCCCTCTCAGTTGTGTTGGTCGACTGTTATTCCTAACAGACCCATCTTGCATTGTCATCTAGTAGTGTGATCTTAAGTGTATTTCCCTAATTTTCAATTAAGGGGGGTGTTGATGTAATTAAATATTCTTAATTACACTTTACTTAAGCTTACTTAGGATAATGCATACATATTAGTTTGTATATGAGACACTTAGTATTTTGCATATTATTTTACCACATGGTGTAGGAGAAACTCCAAGTTAGGTGGTGATATTTGTTATCACATTCTACTTTATGTGTTATCTCCACCTTTAGTGCATTTATCACATTATCATCATCACATTATTGCACATTCTTCATTGCACAATGGAAGATGATCCACCTTTGGTGGACATGTGATTCCACCCAGTGTGGGTGATAGGTTATCTCTTGCTTACCTCCTAGTTATCATGCCTTCCCTATATATTCAGGCATATTTACATTGTACATATTGATTATTAGCATTATATGCATTATTGAATTCATTCAATTAATTGATCACATCATATGTTTCTCTCCTATTTGTGCTATTCATTGGGCTTCTAGGTCTTGGCATATTACCTTAGGAAAATTCTTATAGAGTTTCAAAACCCAAACGCAAGTGAAAATGAAAAAGGTCTGATATGTAATCTAGTTTCAAAAAACTGATTACATTTTAGTACAAAGGTAAATTTCATTGCAATGTGGTTTTAGAAGCCTGATTGCAAGTGTGTGCAATATGAGAGAACATGCAATCAAGTTTTAGAAACCTGATTGCATATAACCAAGATGTATGGTTTATAATTAGGTTTCAGAAACTTGATTGCATGTGTTCATCGAGATACAAAAGGTGAAACGTGTTAGTCAAGTTTTAAAACCCAACCAAAATTTAGTGCATGGTGGTCATTGTCATCGGGTTTCATAACCCCGATGACATGTGAAAAGGGGATAGGCCATATAAGGTTGGGTCTCAAAACCCAGCCTACAACTGTTAGTGCAAATGAGATGCATGTTGGTCAAGTATATGAATCAACAACATTGTAACTTGCAATCGGGTCCAAGAAACACGATTGCAATTGTGCAAAGGGGGATTTTTTTTGAGTCTTGAGATCTTAACAACAAGTGAAACAATATTTTGTCTAATGGGTCACAAACCTTGAATCAGATGTGTGGAGAATCTATTACACCTAAAAAGTTGTCAATACAAGGCTATGTCTTCTAATTGGGGTTTAGAACCGTGATTACATCTAAATTATTAAGACAAACCATTTGTAATTTGTTGTGAAGGAAATTCAAGGGTGTTCGAATAACCCCAAAAATCATGCCTAAGATCTTGAATAACAAAACAATGTAGGGTTATCCATAATTTTTGCCAAGCTCAAATTGGAGATAACACAAGGTATATCAAAATATACATATAACACAATCTTATGTTTAAAATGAGGAGTTAATGTTGTTGGATTACTAAAAGGGGGTGAATCAGAAAACTATGATACTTTAAACTTAAAACCTTAACTATGATTCAACTTGGTAGGATAAACAACAACAACAACTGAATCACATAATATCTTCAATAACTTAAACAGAAACTTGCATAAACAATAAATAACATGCACATGAATCATTCAACACATTTGATATTAGATTTAATGAGGAAACCCAATTTGGGAAAAACCTTTGTGGGAATTGTCACCCACAATTAAGATACTCTTCTGAAGTATGCTCAGTTAAAAGCTTATCCTGTTAAAGATTACAATACACATTTGTTAAATGTGACCCTGTTAGGGGATTTACCTCAGACCCGTTAAGATCTTCACCCTGTTAGGAGTGTTTTTGTTAAAGGGCTTTGAACACTCTTTTAGAATGTCACCTTTCTCAAGGATTTTACAATAAGATTGTTAAGTCCACTCGGTTAAGATATTTTTTTGTTACAAATGCAAATAAGAAACAGTATGTAAAATTAGTTTTAAAACTATAACTACCTCTTGCTTGATCAGATCCCTTTATGCTCTCTCTTACTACTTGCATAGACACTTCATCAATCTCTTTACTTAGACTCAGATTTATCACTTCTTTTCTCTTCACTGCATCACTCAGTAGCACTTCAACACTTCAACTTGTTAGTCATTTGTTCTTCAAATTCATCCTTTAAATAGACTCTATTTTTGCCTCTTAATCTTCTTGATTAGGTTTTCCTTCAATCATGCTCAGCCATTACATTATCTTTTTGAACTAATTCATTGAACTTGAAACTCAATTAGCTACTTTGGCATCATCTCAGAACTTGCACTTTTCATGAAAATAAAACCTTCACTTTTTTCGCTTAATCTATACCATAGATTTCTTCCTTGAATTTTCTCATGCATAGATCTTGTAACCAACTTCCTTTTCATTATTGGAATCCTCCAGATCATTGTAGCATTTCATTAAATGTGTTCTTATCCTTCTTTCTAACATCTGTTATGTTCGGTAACTAACTCTTGATTCGGTGGATAACATGCACTGCTCAATGCTTCAATGTCTCGGTGTCCTAACCAAATTTCATAACCCTTTACTGACGGACTCTCTCTACTCAGTAACTTAACTCTTTAGTCTTACCAACTTGCTCAATCTTCCTTACCGACTTAATAAAGTAGAAACCAATTATCTCAAGATGATCTTATCAATGTCTGATCTTTATCTATTGCCCAATTTAATCAACTCCAAAAGATTTGGCAATTCAATATGAACCAAAAATCAATTGCTTGACATCAATGATAAAATAAAAATTTATCTAATTCTTTCTATAATCATGTATACCTCTTATCTCGGTCTTCGTCATCATCTCCATCAGTTGAGTAACAATCTCCCTCTTTGGCATTGATGGCAACACTGTCAATTGATGATTTCAACACTCTTCATCTTCCTTTCACATCTTTGTTATGTCTTTACCCCCTCTGAGTTGTTTGATCTTCTCCTCCCTCTGTGTTCATTCTCTCTTAACATCTTTATGCATATTCTTCCTCTTTATGTTCTTTCAACCAGTCATTCTCCCTTAATCTTTGTATTCATCAATTATTCATTCTCCCTCTTTGACAACAATGTCAAAGGTTCATAATCCTGAAAAATGTTCACGCAGTGGATCATACCTTGCATGTACTGATTACTCTTTGCATACAGGATTACTTTACACAACTTTAGGCAACAATTAAAGTGTGAACACTAGTGTCAACTCATAAAATAATTAGTTTATTGAGTACTATAATTAATGCAGCATGCATCTTTCTCTAATAAATGTTGGATAGGGGTAGGACCCCTAACTTACCTTGGAGATACTCAAAATCATCTATCGGTAGTGGCTTAGTGAATATATCTTCTAATTTCTCCTTTGATCTCACATAATCCAACATCACCTTCTTGTCTTGAACTTTCTCTCTCAAGTAATGATACTTGATAGATATGTGCTTGGTCTTAGAATGCATTACCAGATTCTTTTATGTGTTTATAACACTTGTGTTATCACAAAATATAGTAACTAGATCGATAATCTCCTCTTGCATAGCTTCTAGTAGCTGTTTGATCCGTACAACTGTGATATACAACTTTTCTTCTTAGTCATCCATGTAACTATTCTTTCTCCTAAAAAGAAAGCTCCTCCACTTGTACTCTTTCTATTATCAATAGTTATGGCCCAATCAGCATCGGTGTACACTGTTAACTCAAAATTTACTCATTTCTTGTACAGTAGACCAAAGTCATTAGTTCCTTTCAGATATCTAAATATCCTTTTCATTGTAGATATATGTGAAACCTTTGGATTGGTATAAAATTGAGCAACAATACCAACTGCATGAGCTATATCTGTAGACATTATGGATGGACATGTTGTCAATTAGTGCCAAAACACTTATTCATCACAGTGTTGACCGAGCCAACAGTGTAACCCGAGCAGTTATAGTGTAACCCGAGCAGTCAATGGAAATCAATATTACCTGAGTGGTCAATATCACCCGAGTACACAGTGAAGCCTGAGTGCCAGAGTTTACTATGTTTCCCGAATAACAACATATTGCCCGAGTGACAATGTATCACCCGAGTGGACTTCTGGACCCGAGTAATAGTATGAGGTTGACTTAGCTTATATTGTTTAATATCATTGTATGTAATGGAAGCTGACTTATGAAGTTATTTTTTTTGGATAAGATATATATGTAAGATACTTTATTAATCCAAACAGTGTGTGATTAAGTTTACATGCGAATATGAAGTGGAAAATTGATTAGAAGATTGCAGAAGTATAAAAGTACAGCAGAGACTCATCCATCATAGACAAGTGATTAGTTATAAATCAAAGGATCTTATTCAGAAAATCAAAGTTGCATAAGAAGATCATCTACTAGTTCATCCTAACAGGTGCATCAACAAAATCCTCTAACAAGGTGGATTTAACAGTCATTTACAAATCTCCTAACAGAGTTGCATACTTTACTGTATTGTACAAAATCCTTTCACAAGCTGGACTTAATAGTCCTTATTGCTCCCAACAGGGCAGGCCATCAGAAGTGGTCAATTGTAAGCTCTAACAGGATAAATTTATACTGTAGTACTAAATCTTGTGGGTACCATCCCCACCCCAGTTTTACTTTCTATTTGGAAGGTTTCTGGGTAACCAAATATTGTGTCATGTGTTATGAATGATTATTTCTTTTCTATTCATGCAATCAAATTAGATAATCTAATTAAGGTTAAAGAAGAATAAGTTTTATTGGTTCATGATTCACCCCCCCTCCCCCCCCCAGCCACCTTGCATGTAATATATTTCCAACAATTGGTATCAGAGCTAAAGGTTCTCTTAATAGAAGTTTAACAGCTTGAGCAAAGATCAGAGGCAATGGAAATATACAGACTAGAGAAAGGCAATGAAAATGAAAAGATAGATCTACAAATGGCCATGGATCAGATCAAGAAACTCAAAGAGCAGCTCTCTCTTTCCCTGAAAAGAAGAAAAGATTTAGCAGTACAAATGAATGACAGTAATTACATAGAAGAAAGAATTGAAGATTTTTGCAAAGACAAAAGTTTTGAAGAAGCTGATATAGCCATTGAAGACTTTCTAGCAAAGAATCTCAATTTACATGAAGAAGTCAGAAAGTTGAAAAGAGAACAAGAAATTCATTCAGTCAAATTATGTGAAGTCGTAGAGCAAAAGAATCAAGCAGAAGATGACAGAAATTTGGCACAAGAAGATAAGAGATTGCTGAGAACAAGTTTGGAAGAAAAAGAAAATGAAATCCATCATTTGTCACTCCAGCAAGTAGATTTGGCAAATCAACTCAATGATGCAAATCAAGAATTTATCAACCTAAGGACACAAAATGAAAGACTACAAAATTATCTCAACACTGAAAGGAAAACCAATGAAATTATGATGAATTCACAAGGTAGTATAAGATCAGTCAACATAAATCAAACATCATGGACATACTGGACTAGGTTATACTGAACAAGGTGAATCCTCAAAGAAAGGAGCTCAAAAGAACATGAAACCTACTTGTAACCAATGTGGTAAGTTAGGGCATACATCAAATAAATGTTGGAGCAATGGAAAATCAAATTTTAATGGTAAATGCTACAGTGGAAACAAACATGGACATAGAGCAAGTGAATGCACTAAGAAACCTAAGTTTGAAGGAAAATGTTTCAAGTGTAACAAACAAGGTCATAGATCTTCTGAGTGCAGAACTAAGAAATGGAACCCTGTTGAACAATTGGCCAAAGAAATTTTTGGTTGGGATTACAACACGTGGTATAGATTTTGTCATTGTGGAGAGTATGGACACATTGGTGAAAATTGTACAAAGACTCACCTCCAAAAAATAAATACTACTAAAAGATGTTATGTGTGTAAACAACTCAGTCATCTAAGCAAAAATTTTATGAGCAGAGAAAAAGTGGATACTGGTTTTGAGAAAGGCAAAGAAAAATTTTCCAAAATCAAAAAATAGATGATTCAGCAATGGGTAAGAAAGTCTCTTGATAATTCAGACCAAAATAATGAAGGATCAAATGGCACCCAAGATAGTGAGTTGGGTGGATCTACCATCACATAATAGAGATGCAAGGAGATGATTGGAACTACGCATTCAATCCATCATACATTAGTTCCATATATGCTAGAAAGTCCAAATCCACATATTGATGCATTAGGACATATTATGGTGCTAACCGAGTCAGGATCTCAGTTGCACCCGAGCTACTCTAGCTTAACTGAGCTGAGTCGGGTTGTATAAGAGTTGGGAAGTTAGTTTTCGTTGAGCTTCTGAGTAAGCCTAGGAGAACTACCTGAGCTATGCCAGATACTATGTATGGAGCATTTAATGAAATACTTAAATGGAAAAAACTCTTATAAATGATGAATTGGAAAGGTTATTGTTTACAAGATTTCATTTTGCAGAGCGATTCAGAGCCCTTAGCGATTCAAAGTGAATTTGTGTTTGAAAGTGAAGTTTGATCGAATTCTCCGAGCGATATGGCATCAACATCCAACAGCAAAGTTAAGAAAGGATCCGAGATGTTGGTGATAAATGTTGTCTCTAACCCTCCAGATTTTAAGCTTTATCTAGCAGTAGCAGAGGGAATAGATCCATTGTGAGCTCATTCCCTAATTCCTCCAAAGGTATTACTAGTCAATGATATTAAAAGCTTCTATCATTGTAATATCCAGGAGCTTGGAACAATTGAGATGAATCAAGCATATGAGAAATTGTGTGTAGACGAGAATCTGAAGCTCGAGCACAAGCATCTTGAGGTTAAATGTTTGACCCACATCCTTCACATGCCAAAGAATTTCCAAATCAAATAGATTAGATTCCTTCTTAGTCTTATTCATGACATACATCTATGGTTGGAGCAGCCTGTGAAGATCACAAAGACAATGATACACAGAGTAACAGGGTATCCTATGTTCAAAAAATCTAAGGCTACAAAAACCCTAACCAGAGATAAGCTAGATGAGTTAAATCTTGCTGAGTGGAATGGAAGAGGAATGAGACTAAATGGAGTAACTGACATGGAATTGAAGTTTGGGATTCATGTGATAGCTCACAAGATATATAGTTCCAGCAGACCAAATAGTGTACCATGTGAAGTTGTGGACTTAGCATACAAGGTGGTAAAGAACAATCAGGTATTTGACCTAGCCGAGTTGCAACTCATCCAGCTAAGCAAGAATATGGAAAGCATCCAGGCATCCAAGACAAATCCATGTAATTTTGGTTCTCTTCTGGTCTACATATTATTTTATGTTCATAAATTCTTTCCTTCCAAGGGAACAGTAGTATGGACCTATTATCCATCAGATAAATGAATTCATAGCTGAATTAGGAGATAATTTTGAGAACATCATGGATGGATATTTTGAGAATTTTAGACAGAAAATGCATAGTAGATACAGGATTCCTAAACAACTAGTAGAAGACTACAAAGATGATATTTGTTTCCTACTTGACTATGATAAGGTATACATTCAGGCAGTCAAGCCTAGGGTTGCATTGGTGAAACCTCTTGCATATGAGGTTAACATAGATGAGACAAAAGACATCATTGAAGCTCTTGTGAATGAACCTGCAAATCTGAAAGCACCATACTTTGGTACCTATGAAGAAGCTAAAGGTAGAATATCTTTGGAAATTGAGATTCCTAAGATCTTCAAAAGAGGAAGGAAGATGTTAGAGAAGTTTGAGAAGAAGTATGGCAAGAATTCAGACTCTCCTTCTATCACTGAAAGTAAAGAAGATACAATTAAGATAGAAGATGTTGAACTTGAGAAAGAAGAGGAAGAGGAAAAATTAGAACCTTCTCAAAAGAAGAGGAATGTAGCCCCCAAGAAGAAAGAAAAGGCCTCTACCCCTGTATTCGCCATAAGGAGATCAAGAAGGAAACTTTTATTAGGTAAAGATGATGATGATGAAGAAGTTGATATAGCTGTCTTCAAGAAACCACCACCTACACTTGAGCAGAAGATTGAAGATCTAAAAGGAGGTAGTGGTATGATTTCTCTTAATTCATTGAATTATGCTTCAAGGACTAAGGAGGAACAGAAGAAGATTGAGGAAGCAGTTGTGGATAAAATGGCTAAATTGAAGTATGACCCCTCCGAGTTGAAGAGCCATATGACTGAAGATATGTTCAAAGAAGTATCTATTCCTTGGTGCAATGCAGTCCGAACTGAAATATACATAAGGAACATACCTTGAGGCAAGTCATGCCTGCTATGAAAAACAAAGAGATAAAAGAGGTAATGACCAAATATGAAAACAATCACATTCTGAGATTCAGGACTTTTCAGATACTGAACAAGAAAATAGAAGATGTTGTGAAGTCTGATACAACAGTGTGGAAAAATATATTTGAAGTCAAGGAAGATGATAAGGTAGAAGAACTAAGCACAAACTCTCCTAAACAGACGAATGATGAATTACCCAAGGTATAGACAATTGAAGAATCTAATGCTGAGCAGATTGTAGTAGAAGTGATGGCATCCTTTCCCCAATCACGTATACAGAACATATTGTCTCCGAGCAAGGATAAGGTTACAGAATGCACATCTGAACTAATAAGAACCGAGAAACATGCTCCACCTATTATTGAGTCAAGCCTAATCAAGTCACAGAAGGACAAGGTAATATTTCTATAGTTAGCCTTGATTCAACAATTGGTACAGTAAAGGTCGATGACCTGATTCAATTGAATACTAAGGCAAAAGATGAGGATGGAAAAGGAAAGGAAATTGTTCCTTCACCTAATCCCAAGATCAAGGAGAAGGAAGTGAATACTGATGAGATTGATCTTGAAGAAGATATTGTGATTCTGAACTGGGATCTTTCCAACTTGTCCATAGAGAAAATGGATATACTTGGAGAGCTATGGAAGAAAAGAGCAATCCAAAAGAAGCTTCTGTTACCGATTTTCGGTACCAAGATCAATCAGGTGGATTTGTTAAGTTTTGAATAGATTAAGTGCGAGTGCGCGACAGAGGCATAAAGTATTGATAAGAAGACTCATCGCTCAGTCACACAGGCATTTTTCAAAGTTCATAAAGACTACGACTGAGCGACCAAAGAAACCATTCAATGCCTCGCTCACTCGCTGATGCTTTGAGGTGATCAAAAAGGAGCTCGCGAGTGTGTGACGAGTTAAAGGAAGAAAGCATCGCTCACTCACCAATCAACTCAGATGAAAGAAAAATAGCTCGCGAGTAGGCGACAAAGGAAAGAGGAGACATTGTCGCGCGCTCACAGTCAGTAACAGAGTAGGTTTTCAAGCT